>CM021101.1:72582739-72681677 GCA_007115665.2 Sequoiadendron giganteum | reverse complement strand
TCCTCACACACTTATTGATCTAGGCCCACCAATATTGGATTTCATGCTTCAATACAATTAGATGGGTTTAAATGCATTAATTACCACACTAAACAAGCTAAAAAATAATGATTGTTCATTGACAAGGGTCACAATTTTAGTACACATATCTTTTTCATTCTTGATTCTTTGGATTATCATGACCATTCATTGAGAATGCTCAAGGTATTATTTAATATATATATCATTATGTTTCTTGATTCCTTGGATTATCCTAATTTCCCATACTTTTTGTAGAATGAAGTTAAGTTGGGGGGTGGGAATCCCTTGAATTTTGGAAATCTTTGGTTGATTTTTAATCATGTCTTTTTTGGTACTTCTGATAAAACCACATGTGTGAGCTTTGGACCAAATCAAGGTATGTATTCTTGTGTTAATTGGATTAGATTCTACACAAGCATTCATTTTAATAGAATTTATCCATCCATTTTTTTCAATTATTTATTTTAATAACTCTCCTCTTCATTTTCTACTGATAAATCAATTATAATAGTGGAGTTATTAAAATGGATGATATTGAATTATTATACTTGATATTGTTGGTCTTGAGAATATGGTTGCAAGTTTTCTTCTTTGGGTTACCTAACACTTTTGCACTAGTACCAATTCATATTGGTTCTCTACACAAGCATTCAAAATCACATTTTGTGGCCTTGTTAGTGGTATGGGGAACCTCAAGTTTCTTTTGTGTTCCTCTCTTAGAGATCACAAGAGGATTCTTTGGGCGAAGTGTTCAACATTCATTGGCCAAACTTCTCTTGATGCTAGAACCTTGTGGAAGACATTATGTAACTTGGTCTATGAGATCCATGAATCTTGTGGTGCTATGTTTTTGAGCTACACATTCAGAGACAACTTAAAGACATAATCAAGGAGCTTGAATATATTCTAATGCAGATCCTCACACTTTGAGATGAGTATTCACCTACCTAAAGTTGTGTGGCTACATTTCACAAGATGAGAGACTCCGATTGGTATTTCACTATGCAACCTTATCTTTGGTAAGGAAGCTTCATTATTTGCACTCTAGCTTTTCATACAACTTTGGGAATAGTTATGGATATCTCTCATGCTTAAGAAGAAATGATAGCCTAGCTTCATAATTTATCTCAAATTGGTCATCATAAGGTAGCATGTCTTTCAAAGATTGTAGCCGTTATGAGTAATTATTTCAACCAAGTGGGTGGGCATGGATTCCAAAGTTCTCCAATCACCTTTCAGATATGGTGGGATGAGCTAAATGAGATCAAGATTGTTTGTAGCAGTGGTTCTATGTTCTAGATTGTGCTAAGGATATTATTGGTCATCCTTTCAAGCATTGCAAGCAATTCATAGTTACTTTTATTGAATGGATTTCAATGGAACTCTGGGATTTGGATGGTATCATTTTGTCATCCATATGAGAGTTTCATTTTTTTGGTCATTATAAGCAGTTTATCAAGAAGAGAAAAAAATTGAAAAAAAAGCAATAAATTCTAACAATGAAAACCTTCGGGCATTGTTAGACAACTACAATTTGAAAACCAATTTCTGGCGGATTGTAGTTGAATAAAAATTTTAGTGGTGAAAACTGTTTTCATAGCACCACTAAGCGGTAAGTGATTGAAAACTGGCTTGCCAATGGTCACTTGTCATTATCAAAATTGAAAAAAATGAAAAAATGACAAAAAAAAATTTAAAAAATGCAATAATTTGTGTATTGTCTATGGTCTAATCAGTTTGCAGGTGTACTCTATTGCTTTAGTGGTTTTTTGAGTTCCCCCTAGCACCTATTATTGCTCACTTGTTCAGGTGGAGATCTTTCAGGTGTTGTAGTTCATGTCAGAGTTCTCGGTTCCTTGTTGGTTCTTCAGAGTTATTGAGTTCTTCTAGTTACCAAACCTTGGCACTTATGGACATGCAAGTTGGTAAAATAGTCAATATTATTTTTTATTATTTTATCTTTTAACTTTATTAATATTTCTTATTATATTGATCATATCATGCAAATTTCCTAGCCATCCTCTCCTTGTTGTCCGAGGATAGTCAACCGTTTAAGTTGGGAGGAGGTCCACCATATTTTCACCTATTATCCTTCATTATCCCATCATAGTCATAGTATCTATTATTTTCAACTTTCATTTTTTCTATCATTTCACCCGTTTAACATAGCTCATGAATATGGAGTTATAACATTTCAAGAAAATAATGCTATGAAGAAAGATGACAATGAAAAATCAAAAAAGATGCCAATAAAAAATGAAAAAAATTGAAAAATGGTGAAAAATAAAAACTCAAAAGAGGTATGAATCTTGACAAAAATTATGAAAATAAAATTGGAAAACAAAAGAAAAGCCTTAATGATTGATATGTAGAAAGAGCTATAGACAACTTGAAGGGAACTATTCAATTGAAGTTATAAATCCCAAGGCTACCAATTCAAACTAAGCCTCTCAATCATTATGATTGCACGAGGACACGCAATATGTTAAGTTGGGGGGGATGATGAGGGCCAATTATATCCCATTTTATGTATATTTCATGCACCTTCATACCCATTTCCACATTCTATTCTCATTCCATATCATACCATTTTACCATTTTATGTTGCATTTGATTAAATATATATAAGTGGTATTTAATATAATTTTTGGATAAAATATGGAAATTAAGTATTGAGTGTCTTTACAAATAAGCATTATGATTTCAAGCCTTGGGAAAATCAAGCTTGCAACATACAGATTATAGGAACTTCTGAATCTTCCTATCGAATTCTTCAAAGGAATTTCTTGTCGCCTACAAACTTCCTATCGCTCGTGGGTACACATATTAGTAAATTAATTTCGACCATAGAATTATTCTCATACAATAATTTGGTTATTTAGTTATAACCAAATAATGTTTAATTTTATGGAGGAAAATGTCCTCACATTAAAAATAATATTCTATTGTAACCATGAGCTATTTATGCTCCTACATTTTTGGGTGAGCTATTTAAGCTCCTATTTAAGATCCTACATTTTAAGGTGAGCTATTTAAGCTCCTATATTTTAGGCTGAGCTATTTAAGTTCCTACATTTTAAGGTGGGTTGTTTTCCAACAAATGAAACAACTAAATGTTTGTATTCAACAAATAAAACAACTAAATGTGAGCCACGAAATAATAGAAACATGGCATGAAAATAGGAAATAGCTTGCACATATTTATTCTATAAATATGAGCTACATGAGAAGAAAGAGGAGGAAATAACTATATTCGATATAATTATTGAAATAAACATTTTGAAGTTCTTTCCATAAATTTTATAAGTCTTTCTTCAATTGGCTAACTAGGAGGAAGGGTGCCCACTCTTCAGTAGCCTATTGAATGCATATATATTATTTATTTTGCAAGGCGTGTGTGATTTCAATTCTATTTTGCATTATTTTAATTATGTATTTTTGTTGTCATAATTATGTAATTAATTCTTGTAAATAATTTTAAGTGATTTTAACTATCTATTGATTTAAATTAAATCAGTTGTTATAATTTCTATGTGAATTAATTATGTTGTTTATTTGAGTTTTATTTCTTCGCTTTGGATTTTATGAATTTGGTAATTGATGTTCTGCTTTAGAATTCATTGTGTGTGCAGATCCTCTTGTCGGGAAGTGACAGTTCTTGTCACCAATTTTATTTTGATTTACTGAAGGTTTATTTTCATAGATACATTCATAACCACTCATCTCACGACTCTCAGCCCTTGTGCAAATTGCCATGATACCTTTCGCAATTTTACACCCCCGGATTGACACATATAGACCAAACTGAAATTCATTATTAAGCATTAAATCCTTCTTATTCTTTACCCCAGTCTTGGCCTATCAACAAGAGTCTTCATGCATATTTGTAGGGTATAAGATATTGTTGCCTTGGTGTGCATTGCTATCAAGTTTGGGTTCTTTATCTTGGTACATATCTGAAAGTCATGAGACATCATTGGTTTGATATTTGGTGACTATCAATTAGCATTGTTAAATTATTGAGACAACATTAATTGATGAGACCTTGACTTAAAATTTGGTGCACTTGTGATTTAGACCGACATAAAGCATTGGTCATTATCATGTTTTATTAAAGTCAAGTAAAATAAGCAAAGTTATGATGAAGAATGTTGACAGAATAGTTTGTTATCATTTTCTCTAAAAGTTGGACATTTTGTAAAACATATGGCAATGATTGAAGGTGGAGTTAGGGCTTGGGAGAATGGTGGTTTGGCGACTGGTAATTGTAAGAAATGGTTTCAGGGACTTCTAGGCAATTTTTTTTCAACATTTACAAGGTGATGTCAACTTACTGTTGCATTTTGTATGAGTTTATTCCAAAGTTTTTTACACTATTTTGATCTTGTCTTTCATGCCACGAGGGTTTATCTATGCATTCATATATGGGTTTATTGTCTTGGTTTATTCATTACCTATTACTAAGGAATGCCATGAAAGTATTGTGTTTCATGTGGTGTTGTCTAGGGCACAATTTTTTATCACAAAAATGTTGCAATTTACAAGCCATAAATCAAAGTTATGTGTTGCATTTAGTGTATACTAAGGCATGACCCTTGTCACATATACACTATTTTTTATGAGGCATCAACTAAGGATTGCTTGTTGGATTTCTGTGGGGCAGTTTGTTTAGTTTGCATACCCCGGTTTATACACAATGTTGACCATGTTTAAGTGTGAGTTTCATATGCTACAATGCACAATGATTATTTTATCAGCAACAATTTAAATAATTGGAAATGCTACTCCATGATTATCTTTGAAAACAGTTATGGAAGATTATGTTGGTTGTTTTATGAGAGGCAGTTTTTGGTGAAGGAAAATGTGTTTTGAATGATATATAAAGTGACATTTTCATTACATTGGTTTGATGCATTACACAGTGATATCATACTCTGATAAGAGTCATTATTGTTGAGCAGACTAATGAAATATGTTTTGTAAAAGTTGTATGCAAAAATAGTGAAAGATAAATTGATATGTTTTATGTTTTATAGGTTCCAATCCCAATGAACCTTTAGGACATGAAATGTATTAGTTATGAGACTTGTAGTCTATTACAGTGAAACAAAGTAACCCTCTATCTTTTATTCTTTCAAGATTTACAAAATGTTGTAAGGTTAGGTCAGTGAGAAAAAGATGACCTTTTTGCTAGTGAGGTTGTATTTTTCTAGTGAGGCAGTATTTTCCAATGAGACATATTTTTGTTGCCAGAGAGGCATTATGTGTAGCCAGTGAGGCTTTGATAGTGAGGCAATTGTGTTTTCTAGTGAGGAATTTTGTGTATTTAGTGAGGCTTTTCCAGTGAGGCATTTTTGTAGCCAATGAGGCTTTGCCAGTCAGGCTTTGTAATCAATGGGATTTTATTAAGCCAGTGAGGCATTTTCCCGAGTGGTTTTTTATCCCTATGAGGGTTTTCCACTCATGGAAAATATTGTGTTATGATTCTTTTGTGGTATGTTATAATTATGTTTTATGCAATTTGGTCTTGTTGCTTTCTTTATCTACTTTACAACATTTGAGTTTTCATGTTGTTTAAAGATCTGCTATTGGCTATCACATTCGGTTACACTCTTGTAATTGAACATTCAGCGATGACAAAGAGATTATCTGTTTTGAAAAACTATTGAATTGAAATTGATTATTGACACACTGATTCACCCCCCTCTCAGTGTTTCCTATACTCCAACAAGTGGTATTAGAGTTATACCCTTGCATAAGTCTAACCAACTTAGGGGTTCCTAGTAGTGGAGTACTTGTTCTGGAAAAAATCACAAGAAATAGAGGAAAAATAAATACCAAGTAGAATGTTGAACAACAAACACCACTTAAACCTAGTACAAAAGATGATTTTGTAGTGAAGAGTGTAGACGAAGAAAGAGATCACTTAGTGAGTGATTTTGAACAAAAGTATGTTGAAGATGAATTTGAAATTGATTTTGAAGGTGAACTTATTTATGCCCTTAGTGAAATCAAGAAACTCAAAAAGGAAGACAGTGCAAACAGAACAAACTCGGAAAGATACTAAAAATTTGGTTAACAAAATTATTGGGTTTGAAAAATAAATCTCAAGCTTGAAACTTCAACTTGAGGAAAACAAGAAAATATTAGAAGTTACTCAAGAACAGTTAAATACCAAAGAAAAGGAATGTTGTGCTCTAGAGGTAGAGATTGTTGCTTTGAGAAAATAACTTGTCATGTGTGACAACACTAACAAATTGGCAGACATCTTAAATAATCAAAAAGACTACAATGATAACACTGGTCTAGGGTTTACAGAAGGACAATGCTCATATTCCAATGAACTTCAACATGTTGATGCTACAAGTGAAAAACTCATTGACAAAAGAGGTAATCCGTTTAGATGTAATCTACATTTCTTTGGCTATTGCTTCTATTGCAATCAATATGGGCACAAGGCAAGTGAATGTTGGGTTATGTCTAGAAGGAGGCCTAGTTTTGTAAATGGAAATATTTTCAAGTTTGAACAAGTTGAAGTGTTATAACTGTGGGAATCTTGGACACATAGCTAGGTTTTGCAGACCTACCTTTGAACTACAATAAAGCAAAACTATCATTCACCTAAAGACATCTTCTAATGCTGAAAAAAAAAAAAAAGTTTGGAAACCAAAGAAAGTTGACAAAAAGGCTTTAGCAATGCTTGTCCAAACAACCCTACATGCCCAAAAGGAAGATTTATGGGTTGTAGACAGCGGGTGCTCTCACCACGTGACTGGTGATAAGAATTTTTTTGTCAAATATGAAGATTACATTGGTGGTTCTGTCAAGTTTAGGAATGATTTTTGTATTCTAATCAAAAGAAAAGGCACCATACTTTTGGATGATGATACTCCCTTACATGATGTCTACTATGTAAAAGGTTTGACTCACAATATTCTCAGTGAGTCAAATCTGTGATAATGGCTTCAAAGTCACATTTACTGCTCAAGATTGTGAAATCAGTAAGAAATTTGGAAAAATTGTTGCAGCTGGTTTAAGAACAAAAGGAAACATCTATAATCTTAATGAGACCACAAACAATTGTAAAGATGGACTTGTTTGTTTCATGAATTAGGTTGAAGAGAGTAAAATATGGCACAAAAGACGAGCATATCAACTATGAAAATCTTCTCAAGATAAGCAAGAATCAAAATGTAAGAAATATGCCAGTTGTCTCTAAACCTAGCAGCAATACTTGCAAGGAATGCTAGCTAGGTAAGAAAACAAAAGTAAGTTTTAAATCTAAAGAGTATTCTTCAACTAAACCCTTACAACTTGTTCATTCTGATTTATGTAGTCCTACAAGGACAAAATTATTGAATGGTGAAAGGTATTTTATGCTCTTTATTAATGATTATACCAGAATGACTTGGGTAATTTTTTTGAAACACAAATTATAAGCTTTTGATAGATTCGGGATATTCAAAAAGATGGTTGAAAGGGAGTCAGATCTAAAAATCAAGTGCCTAAGGTCAAATAAAGATGGTGAGTACACTTCAAAAGAATTTGTGGACTACTATGAAGAACATGGAATTAAAAGGAAATATTTAGCCTCTAGGACACCACAACAAAACAATGTAGCAGAGAGAAAAAACAAGACAATTAAAGAAATGGCAAGGATATTGCTTCAAGATGCAAACTTACCTAACATCTACTGGAAACAAGTTGTCCATATAGTAGTCTATACATTAAATAGAGTGTGGTTAAGAGTAAAAACTAACTATACTCCTTATGAACTGTGGTATGGCAAATCTTCAAATGTTGGGTATTCTAGAATCTTTCTAGGTAGTAAATGTTTTATTAAAAGAGATAATGAAAGTCTAGGTGATTTTGAATCTCGTTGTGATGAAGGTATTTTCTTAGGCTACTCCACTCACAGTAAATATTACTAATGTTTTAATAAAATATTGAAAAGAGTGGTTGAAAGGACTAATCGAAAAATTGATGAGATGTTGCAGCTATGTGAACAACAAAAATAAGATTATGAAGAAGCTCACCTACCTAAAACAGAGGTGAAATCAGAAGAAGAGAAAGATCAAGAAAATACTCCTGAAAAACCTATAGAATCAATAGCTAAAACTCCTTCAAATATAGTGCAAAGGAACTATCCTCAAGAACAAATCATTGGGGATAGATCTGCTAGTGTTCAAACCAGAAGAAAGCTTGTCAGTGCAAGTGATCAGGTACATTTATGTTTGATTTCCGAACTTGAACCTAAAAACTATATAGACGCTAGTAAGGATGAACTCTAGATTAAAACAATGGAAGAGGAGTTAGGGAAGACAGAGAAAAATAGGACATGGGAACTTGTCCCTAGACCCAAGGACAAGAATGTCATTGGAGAAAAATGGGTCTTTAGGAATAAACTTTATGACAAGGGAAATGTAGTTAGAAATAAGGCAAGACTTTTCTGCAAAGGATACTCTCGGATTGAGGGTATTGATTTTGATGAAACCCTTGCACATGTAGCTAGACTTGAAGCTATAAGAATATTTCTAGATTTTTCTATTTATAAAAATTTCAAAGTGTTTCAAATGGATGTTAAAACAACCTTTTTAAATGGTGAGCTTGAGGAAGAATTGTACATGGAATGACCTAAAGGATTTGAATGTGTAGGTAAAGAAGATCATGTCTATAGACAAAATATTATTATATGGCTTGAAACAAGCCCCTAGAGCGTGGTACTCTAGACTGGATAAGTATTTGCAGGGACAAGGATTCACAAAAGGAGGTGTTGACAACAATCTATATTTCATGAAAAAAGGTGACAATATTCTGGTTATTGTTGTCTATGTAGATGAAATTATTTTTGGGATCAATGATGAAAATTTGTGTTTTGCTTTTCCTGATATTATGAAAGTTGAGTTTGAAATGTACATGCTTGGTGAACTATCTTTCTTTCTTGGGTTACGGGTTTCTGAACTTGAGAAGGGTATCTTTATTTCTCAAATGAAATATACAAAAGAGATGTTGAAAAGATTTCAAATGGATGAAAGCATACCAGTTGGAACTCCCATGAAAACTAGCTGCAAATTAGGCCAAGATGTTGATTTTCCTGATGTAGATCACACCATGTTCAAGTCTATGATAGGTAGTCTTTTGTACTTGACTGCCACAAGGCTTGACATCATGCATATTGTATTCTTGGTGGCCAGATTTCAGTCCTCTCCCAAGCAATCTCATCTTAACGTAGTTAAAAGGATACTTAGATATGCCAATGGTACTATTGATTATGGTTTGTGGTATCCAAGATATGATGATTTTACTTTGCTTGCTTACACCGATGCTGACTATGCATTGATGACAAAAAAAGCACTTATGGAGGAGCATTTTTCTTAGGTGGCAGGTTGGTAGCATGGCACGACAAGAAACAAGACTCTGTGTCTTTGTCAACTACTGAAGCATAATACATTGTTGCTGCCACATGTTGTTCTCAAGTTTTGTGGATGATACAAACACTAAAAGATATCAAAGTGGAAGTATCTCAACCTATTCATATTTTGTGTGATAACACTAGTACTATAAATATTTCAAAAAATCCTGTGATGCGTTCAAGAACCAAACATATAGCTATCCGCTATCATTTTTTGAGGGAAAAGGTTCTAACAAATAAAGTTGTCTTGGATTATGTGGCATCATGTGATCAGATGGTTGATATCTTTACAAAGCCATTTTCAAAAGAGGTGTTTGAAAGGTTAAGGGATAGAATTGGTGTTCTCTCCCTTGGCTCTCTTCAGTAGCACAAATCAGTTATGCATAATTTCAGGGGGAGTTTCACAGATTATTATTTATCCCTGGTGGTTTATTATGTTGCTCTTCATTTCTCTCTTCACTTAGTTTTACTTCCAGTGTATATGTGATGCATTGATGTGGTTATTCTCATATTTCTACATCGTGGATATATAGTGAATATTCCATCTTTTTTTGATATGGCAGTGATAATCATGGTTGGCATATATGATTTGACAGTTTACTATACTATGACAGTCATCATGACTCATTTTGGCAATGCTTTGTTTATGGATTTTATATTCAGATCTAATAGTGGTTCAGTGTTTACTATGACATCAAATTTATTGGTGCTTGGTTTCTCCATACGGGTTCAACTGCTGGTAACTTTTTACTTTCACAGTTTCTCTATTTTTTGTCGTGGCTATTTGTTGATTTTGTACCTCTTTGACATTTGGCATTGTTGTCAAAAGGGGGAGAATAATTTATGTGACTTTGGTTATGGTTATCATTTGGTTCTCACATTCAGTTTCAATTTCAACTTGGTTATGGTTATCATTTGGTTATCACCTTCAACAGTGCATTTGGGTACTCATTTTGGTTTGAGTCTTGACAGCAATAGTGCAGTGACAGGGTTTAACATCAATGCCAAAGGGGAGTTTGTTGATCTCTTTGACATTGCTTGGTTAGTTTGGCAATGATGTCAAAATTGTAGGCATCTTCATGCATATTTGCAGGGTATAAGATATTGTTGCCTTGGTGTGCATTGATATCAAGTTTGGGTTCTTTACCTTGGTACATTTATGAAAGGAATGAGACACCATTGGTTTGATATTTGGTGACTATGAATTAGCATTGTTAAATTATTGAGATAACATTAATTCATGAGACCTTGACTTAACATTTGGTGCACTTGCAGTTTAGACCGACATAAAGCATTGGTCATTATGATGTTTTATTAAATTCATGCAAAATAAGCAAAGTTATGATGAAGAATGCCGACACAATAGTTTGTTATCATTTGCTCTAAAAGTTAGACATTTTGTAAAACATAAGGAAATGATTGAAGGACGAGTTAGGGCTTGAAGAATATATTGAGAATGGTGGTTTGGCGGTTGGTAATTGCAGGAAATGGTTTCAGGGACCTTCAGGCAGTTGTTTTTCAGCATTTACAAGGTGATGTCCATTTACAAGGTGATGTCAACTTGTTGTTGCATTATATATGAGTTTATTGCAAAGTTTTTTATACTATTTCAACCTTGTCTTTCATGCCATGAGGTTTTATCTATGGATTCATATATGGGTTTATTGTCTTGGTTTATTCATTACCCATTACTAGGGCACGCCATGAAAGTATTGTGTTTCATGTGGTGTTGTCTAGGGCACGGTTTTTTTTGTCACAAACATCATGTAGTTTACAAGCCGTAAATCAAAGTTACATGTTGCATTTAGTGTTTACTAGGGCATGACCCTTGTCACATATACACTATTGTTTATGAGGTGTCAACTAAGGATTGCTTGTTGCATTTGTGCGGGGCAGTTTGTTTAGTTTACATACCCCAGTTTATACACAATGTCGACCATGTTTAAGTGTGAGTTTCATATGTTACAATGCACAATGCTTATTTTATCAGCCGCAGTTTAAATAATTGGAAATGCTACTCCACAGGTATCTTTGAAAATAGTTATGGAAGATTATGCTGGTTGTTTTAAGCCACCATGTGAACTATAAAATTATGGGTTTCCAATTATGGGCTATTCTATTATAACCTAAGTTTAAATGTCATGGAACTTTGTGCACTAGAAAAATCTTCCCCTCTCTAGGATTTTTCAAACATGGCTAAGGCATCCAAGGTGATCAAATTTCTATAATGGAAGGCAAGACAAGTAAAAAAGGGAAGACAACTCTTATGATTATGTTTCTTAAGTGCCTATTTGTGTTCTCACCACTAGTCCATTTAGTGATCTTTTAGTTTGTTTATAGACAATATGTAATTGTTTATTATTGTAAATTGTCAATCTATTAGGCTAATTTTGTCTCTTATCATCTAGTTCTATACATGGTCATTAATACCAACTTTTCAGCACTTTGCCACTATTTACTAGTTAGCCTCTACATAAAGGAGTATATGGTATGAACTACTTTTGTAAATGAAAAATTTAATTCATTCTCCCACTATCAAGGCAAGTAATTTTTTGTATTTCTTTCAATACTAATAGAAAGGGAGAGGCCCCTTACTCCTCACTTTAAAATGAATGAATCATCATTCACCAAAATGTAGATTAAAAATAGCTTTCAATAATTATATTGAAGCATGAAAGTAAGAGTTGGGGAAGAATTGTATTTGTTTTGACGGCTACAATAGATGCAAGAGGGTGGATATAGGTTAGGAGGAAGTTCTCAATTGTTGTAATTATGTTCCACTATCTTTGTTTATGTGGCAATCTTGCACAAGGATGAAAGTGCATGCAAACATATTTGTATTAGTGTGGTCCTATTTGTACTAGTGTGGTTGTGTCCCTTCCCATATGTGGTGTCGTGTAGGATGAGCTAGTGTCCTCCAACTTGTAGTTGCATCCTCTACAACTATTAGAGCTAGACTGTGACATGCAACTAAAGAGAAAATGAGGTGCTGGAGGCTATTTATAAGATTTGCTTCAATATATGAACCTATGTGCTTGTGGGAAGACGCTAGTATATACACCGACGCAAAAATATTACATAAAACTACAATAAAAAAATTAATATCTAATTGTTAGATGAGCTGTGCTTCTCCTAAAGACTAATGAATTTCTCATAAATAAATAAATAAATAAAATCTTTTTTAAGAAACATTCTACCATTTCTAACAGTTGACAAAGTTAGAGTTAGAGTTGTGTAAATGAGAAAGCATTTGAATAAGAAAAACAAGTAGAATTTGAATTGAAGGACACCATCACATGCAAACTTATCCAAAATAAACAAATATCAAAGTCAAATGTATATGGGGATAGAAATTGCATGAAACTGGAACTTCAAACAATGATAACAGTCAGACTCACCAGTCATTTTCATGAAGGCAGGCGCTCCACCAAATTACAAAATGAGACAGAAATACGCGTTTTCACTGGGAAAACTTCCAAAATTCTGTTTGCTACCAGAATTCCAACAGTAACAGGCACTGCTGTAGCCAATCTTGGAAATCACGCGGCAATCTCTTGACGGCCATAAGTGAACTCAGAGAACAGATACTCCTACCCAGGGAGCAAACAATTCTGCGTGAATTGCGGTCAATCGCACGCGTTAAAATTGAAAAACAATGAGAGACTAAAAGACGCCACTTGACCTGTAAGCAAGTTGAATGATGGGCGACTCTCCAAACCCTAGTAATGGGCCCTGCAAAATCTAATAGCCGTTCCTTCCACACCAATACAAGTCCATACACGTGGATGTTCACCCTGACTTGCGGAGAATTTGGCCAAACCCTTGCGGATCATCAAATGCTGCCGCTGGCCTTTTACCAGAAAAAGGGCTATGTAAACAGACAAATTTTGATCATTTTATTTTCCTTTGACGTTACTCATACAGTAATGGAGAAGGAACCTATGCTCCTCTTCCTTTTCTTTTAGGCATGAATTCTTCGTCTTATTCTGCCATTGTCTTTTTCGTGTGTTGTAATCCACAACAAACAAACAGTCGATTCTCTGGCTATTAATATACCATCTCAGGAAACCCTAGTTCTGCAAAGAATCCTTTACTTTCATGTTTTATTTGGCTCTTTCTCTTACGGCTACTGTTAGGGAGTTCTTTCTTTGAGGATTTGCTGGTTATATATAATTTCCAACAGGATTAGATGTGTGGATTAATGGTGGCGGAATCTGCAAGCGCTCAGGCGAGGCAAAGCGCCGTTCTGCACATCCAGGTTATGAAGATCAGAGAAGAGGAAGAGAATATAGATAACAATATAGCAGAGAGTATTATTTCGCTTAAAGACCGCGCGGCTATGCTGCATCTCACGGCTCAGATGAAGGATGATTTTATTTATAACTCTAAGCCTGCTCTTCCCTCGCCCCTCGGTTTAAAAGAGAGGGCAAGGAATCTATCTGTGAATAGATAGATTGCTGTGTGTGTATATTTATTAAACAGGATTTCAGGCCACAACAATTTTCTGTAGGTGTGTTAACATGTTGGCTTCCTTGCTCCCTGTTAAGTTTTGGGAGTCTTGTATGTTTTGTATAGCCTAACCAAGGTTCAAATCTTTGGGGGTTTATGGTTTTGTTGACATGGTAGGTCTGGTTTGGTTGTCATGGTAGGTCTGGTTTGGTTGTCATGTTTGCATCCTTTCTAGTTTAACCAAGGTTTAAAGCACATCCTTTAGAGTTTAACCAAGGTTTAAAGCTTTGGGGGTTTATGGGTTTGTTGACATGGTAGGTCTGGTTTGGTTGTCATGTTTGCTTCCTTTTTCCCGATTATGTTTTGGGATTCTTATATGTTTTGTATAGCCTAACCAAAGTTTAAATCTTTGGAGGTTTATGGTTCTATTCACATGGTAGGTACAGGTTGATCGTAGAGAGAAAATTTTCATTTAATCTTCATATACAATTGTAACCTCTAATTTTAATAGAGGAATGTTTAGTGGCTTCACTCTTAATGTCCAATCATATAAATATAATAATTATAATGGTTTATTGGAATACAATTCTATAGTTTTGTGCATGTGTTCAAGTTTTGTTCAAATATGTCAATACTCACTTTGTTAATTATTTCTATGTGAGATTCATTTTCTTTGGGAATATTCCATCAAACATGGATGTCCTTTATATTTATTTTTGGTTGCGCTTAACATATATGATTTGGGTTATCTTCTATAAAAAGCTAATTAGATGAAGTTCATATTAGGCATATCAATCCCTCAAAATGCGATTGTAATTAGCTCACACTTAATTGATGATAGCATGCTATTTCTATATAATTCAAAAAAAGAGTCAAATAATATATACAAGGTAGGAGGGGATTGAGATAAATGCACAATATGATGACCAACATGGGTCAAGACTATACAAGGACAAAACACAATATATACAAGGTAGGACTAATACTTACAAGAAGTATTGTCAATCCATATGTGGTGAACCAATAGCTTCACAAGATCCTTGGCCATACTCTTGAGATAGTATGCACTATCAGCATGCCCTTCAAAAAAATTATATGGTCATGCCACAAGCCATATTCTTCTCTCTTTGAAACATCTGAGTAGCAACCCACTCTGATCTCTTCGTATTGGCACATAACTCAAGAACTATAACTTAGATGTTACCTTCTAATTGTCATTCTCTCTAGGGGGACAACTCATTTTCTCCAAGTAAAATATACCATCCCTACCTTGAAAAAATCTTGAGGTGATAAAAGGTGAATGCATAATTGAACTTTGCCTCATTGACCTTTACTACATCTAGGCTTAAACCAACATCTTCCATGGATGTCATCTTGTTTTTCCACGGTGCACACTTTCATTTGTCAACATGTGAGGACCTACTGATTAATACAATAGTTTGTTCCTTTCCCATGTTCATTCTTTTGAAGCATGAAAACAATAGTATAGGATGTTGCAAAGGTAAAAAGATGGAAGGATTCAAAATACTCTAAAATCACCAAAGTTGGTACATCCTAAAGAGATTCAATTACTTGAACAAATGTATCACCTAGTTCTTTGCTCCAAATGGTTGATTCTTCATTCATATTCACAATAGGAGCAAGGAAAAGGAGGAAATCAATAATATCTTGATTTTCTTCACCATGATATCAAGAAAGAGAGAATCTATAATGTGCATCACCATATCTAGTATTTCATTAATGGTGTTGCATTTTCCCTCTTCAATGTGTAGTCATCTCTCTTCCTTTTGTAAGTTGACATGTTCATATCATAGGTATGTTTGATCATATGAGAAGGATAAGTCATTTGAATCAGAAATGCAAGGCATGATTTGACTACAAGAATGAAAACCTGGTTCTTCCTTCATCTCATTGTCCTTTCAATAGTTGGGACTGAATTGTTTGTGACTCATCATGATATTTTGGTACATCTTTCTTCTTCAATGTCCACTACTGTATTGGATTTTTCTCTCTACCTTCTTTTTAGCATTGTTGTTTCTCATCTCATTCTCTACCCTTTGTTTCTGTAATTGTAATCAAATCTTATCAAACTTGGATCCTAAGAAACCTATGGAAATTCTAAGTCTGAAATTTTGTGTAAGAATTCTAAGTCAGATTTTCTTCTTTGTATTTTGAATGTGTTGATTGCAGAACATTTATTAATTTCAATGTCTGCAAATGAAGGAATGTATTACCATTTATATGAAGGAGACATGCCTCAAGAAGAGACGCGTCTCATGAGGGGACGTGTCCCTTGGGCGTGCAGGCTCCTTAACAAACCGAAAGCATTCGGTTAACTCACACGTAAACTAATATGCGTGGTAGCGATATATACTATGAATTTCGATTTTATTCGTTGCAGATTTCGATCATCATCATCTCAATTTTGAATAACTTATTTGATGGTATTATATTTAAGAGCAGATCGATTAAATATAAATGATGATGATGCATAAGTGCAATCATCATTTATATATGACCGATGCTATCTTAAATCAACACTCCCTCTTAGCTAGGGAAGATATTTCAAAAAACAAATAAGTGGAGATATCACCTTCACACGTGATATCGAAGATATGATATGTTTTCTCAATATTGTCAAGTCACGTGACATTCTTCATAATCACATCTTCATTATGGTATGTGCACTAACATCAAGTCACATGATGTCTACCATAATAATTCATGGCATATCCACAGATATATAAGTATCCACCATGATTATCTCTTAAGGAACACAATGATCTTCAAATGACATCAAATCCCATGATATCCATCAAAGTGTCCAAGAGATACTATCATGACATGTCCATAGATATCAAGTCACATGATATCTATCATGATAGTTCAACTCATCATTGTAGAGTCGTCACTTTGCAATGTCATATACAAGTGTTCATTATTAGAAAGATCATCACCTTTCAATAATGTACACAGGGGGAGTGGGCCCATAAGGTCATGGAGTCACACACATGACAAAAGAGTTTACACATTAAACATCTTTAAATATATTAGTACAACTTCTGAACAATTTGAATTTCAAACATAATATCAAATTACATTTCAAACATACCAAGCTTCTTCCTGAAGTGTTCTACCTTGATTCTGGAGAGAGGTTTGGTGAGAATGTCTGTTGTTTGATCATTTGTACTAATATACTCCAACTGCATCACATTCCTTTCTACCATGTCTCTTACATAATGGTAGGGGATCTCAATATGCTTAGATCTATCATGAAATATTGGATTTACAGAGAGTTTGATGCAACTCTGATTATCACAATGAATGATAGTAGGATTCAAGGGTTCACCAAAGAGCCCCACAAGCAATTTTCAGAGCCAAACTGCTTCTCTTGCCCCCATAGAGGCTGCAATGTATTCAACTTTTGTCAAGCTTTGTGCTACTGAAGACTGTTTTTTGCAGATCCAACAGATCATAGCTGATCCTAAACTGAAGCAACATCTTGATGTGCTTTTCCGATCGGTTACACTTCTAGCCCAATCTGAATCAGAGATGTAGATCTAGTTGGTCATTTATGTAAAGGAGACCATATCCAATAGTACCTTGAAGATATCTCAATATATGTTTCACAACCATAAGGTGAATTTCCTTTGGCTCACACATGAACTGGCTTAGGGCATTCACTGCATAGCAAATATCAGGTTTGGTGTTAACCAGGTACATCAAAGATCCAATCATTTGTCTATATATAGAGTGGAATCTGCACATTTAGATTATGTTGCTGCTTCTTTTAGTTTGTGAAGGTTGGTTTCCATAAGTGTAGACATGGGCCTACAATCCAACATTCCAAATCTCTTCAGAATATCAATAGTATACTTTCCTTGGTTTAGTATGATGCCATCTGATTTCTGCCATACTTCCAAACCTAGGAAGTAGTGTGAGATGCCCAAGTCTTTCATGTCAAACTATGAAGTTAGATCCTTCTTTCCTTGAGCAATGAGGTGATCTTCTCTTGTTATCAACATGTCATCAACGTATAAAATAATTATTAACATATCACCTTTGATTACCTTAAAGTAAAGATTTGGGTCTGCATCATTCTTGGAAAATCCTAGTCCCAAGAGGTAGCTGTCAATTCTTTCATACCAGGCCCTAGGAGCCTGTTTAAGCCCATAGAGAGCTTTCTTTAGTCTGCATACATGTGAATCAGGTTTATGTATCACAAAACCTTCAAGCTATTCTAGATAGACTTCCTCTTCAATGGTTCCATTTAGGAAGGCAGTTTTCACATCCATTTGGTGGATCTTCCAGCGTTTAGATGTTGCAATGGCTAACACTACTCGCACAGATGTGTAATGGGCAACAGGTGCAAATGTTTCTTCATAATCAATGCCTTCCTTCTGTGAAAAACCTCTAGTCACAAAACGTGCCTTATGTTTTTCTATACTGCCATCAATAGCATGTTTGATTTTGAAGAGCCATTTAGAAGAGACAACAAATTTCTCTTTTGGTCTAGGCACTATATCCCATACATCATTCTTTAGAATGGACTGATATTCTTCCGTCATTGCGTCCTTCCATACTTGATGTCTGAAGGATTTTATAACATTGTTAGGTTCTGACTTTATGATGTTATTCATTAGAGCAACATAGCTTGAGAACCGTTTGGGTCTTTTACTTTCCCTAAACATTCCTTTGGGTGTTGCATGATTCTCGGCTTCTTTGATCATCTTTCTAGTCCAAATTGGCCTCCTTCTACCGTTGTCATTTGGATTCTCATCTAAAGCAGATTGAAGTTCATTTGGCATTTCCTCAGGATACTCCCTCTGAATCTCAGGAGCAGGTTCCACTTCTAATACTCTAGGGGAATAAGTTTCTATCTCACTAGAACTTCTTGCCCTTTTGAATGCAATGTCTTCTTCAAAAATGACATCTCTGCTCAATTCAATTTGTTTATGCCCGGGTATGAATATCCTGTAAGCCTTGGAAGTTTCACTATATCCCACAAATACCCCTTTCTTTCCGGAAGGTTCTAGTTTGAATCTCTTCTCTTTGGACACATGAATATAGACAGGGCAACCAAAAATCCTAAAATGACTAATATCAAGTTTTATGCTGGTAAAAGATTCTTTAGGAGTTTGGTTATCTAGATGAGAATGAGGACATCTATTTTGAATGTAGACAACAGTTCTAGAGGCTTCTGCCCATAATGAGGTTTCAATGTTCTGGTCAAGCAACATTGCTTTAGTAGCTTCTACAATGGTTCTATTTTTCCTTTCAGCAACCCCATTTTGTTGAGGGTTGTAGGCTATTGTAAACTCCCTCTTAATCCCAACATTCATGTAGAATTCCTTAAATATTTCAGAGGTGTATTCTTTCCCATTGTCTGTCCTTAAGATTTTTATTTTCTTCCCAGAGAAGTTTTCAATAAGAGCTTTGAACTCCTTGAACCTTTTAAGGATTTTTATTGACTCTTTACACTTAAGGAAATAAATCCAGGTCTTCCTAGAGAAGTCATCTATAAATATGACATAGTATAGAAAGCCTGCCTTGGAAGGTACATACATGGGTCCACATAAATCAGAGTGAACCAGTTCTAATACATTTTGGGTTTTACTCAAGCTATTGTGAAAGGATCCCTTTGTATTCTTTCCTAGGGCAGAACCTTTACAAGTTCCTTCATGAGATGGTTTTAACTTAGGTAATCTTGTTACAATTTTTTCTACAAAAGGTAGGGCATGGAAATGAAGGCGTCCTAATCTTCTATGCCAAATTTCATTTGAGTCAGAGGTATCAAGGGTAAGGGTTTTCTTAACCTCAATGCATATTTTGTAAAGATACCCTTGTCTTATACCTATGGTTTGGGATTTCTTTATAGTTGAGTTCTTAGGCCATGCCAAAACTTTCCCATCTATAAAGGTAACTCTATATCCATTTTCTTCAAGGGCAGAGATGGATATTAGATTCCTCTTTATTGCAGGTACAAATAAAACTCTAGTGAGTTGAAGGGAGAGACTAGATTTCAATTTGATGGAGCAAGTTCCAACCCCTTTTACAGGGTGTGCAGAATCATCCCCAATGGTTACTTCTTCATCAGTCTCTTCAGTCATAGTGTCTAAGTGTTCTCTGAACCCTGTGATATGCCTTGAAGAACCACTATCAATTACCCAGTTGTGGGTGTTGTTAGATACTTGACTCGATAAGGCTGAATAGAATAAAATTTTCTCAGATTCATGGTTTGAATTTGACTTTCCTACTTTAGCAAAGGATGCTTGTTGTTTTGATATGTTAGGGCACTTCATTTCATAGTGGCCATATTGATCACATCTAAAACATTGTACTTGAGAGATGTCTTTCTTCTTGGAAGATCCTTTTCCATAGGAATTTCTCTTTCTTTTAAATGATCCTTTCCTGTAGGAGTTTTTCTTACTCCTTTTATTAGATGTTGTGTTGAGCACATGAATATCTTCATCTATGTTCTTTTATTTTTTTTGTTTTGTTGAGAGTCTTGTTTCCTCTTGTAGGCAGTCTGTTCTTAGCCTATCAAACTTGGGGAGTTTAGATCTCGCACATATTCCTTGAACAAATGACTCCCATGAGTTTGGTAGGCCTCGTAGTGCAATTAGAGTTAACTCTTTTCTATCAATTTGATATCCAATTGTGGATAATTGATCCCTTAGTTCAATGATCCTTATGAAGTATGCATTAATGGTTTCTCCTTTGTTTATTTGGACATTGTTGATTTTCCTTTTTAATGCAAGAGTCCTACTGGTGTTGTTTATCTCATAGGTGCTCTCAAGAGATTTGAACATTAGATATGCAGTTTCATGTTTTGCGAGGATGTGCACTATATGATCCCTAACTGCATCTACTAAGATTTTCATGGCCTTTTCATTGTTCTCAATCCATTGAGTTTTCTCAGGATCATCCTTGGATTCCCTTTTGTTTTTTCTCACAAATGAGTCTAACTTATTTTATTTAAGAATCATCATGATTCTGAATTTCCATGATGTGAAGTTGTTTGCTCCTTCAAGGCGATCTTCAAATCTAATAACACTTGACATTATGAAGAATGTGATGTAAATTCGATTTCTCAAAAATGCAAATTTTTCCTAAGTAATCTGATATCTAGATTTGATTTTGATTCACTCAACTTGGCTCTGATACCATGTAATTGTAATCAAACTTGGATCCTAAGAAACCTATGGAAATTCTAAGTCTAAAATTATGTGTAAGAATTCTAAGTCGGATTTTCTTCTTTGTATTTTGAATGTGTTGATTGCAGAACATTTATTAATTTCAATGTCTGCAAATGAAGGAATGTATTACCATTTATATGAAGGAGACACGCCTCAAGAAGAGACGCGTCTCATGAGAGAACGTGTCCCTTGGGCGTGCGGGCTCCTTAACAAACCCAAAGCATTCGGTTAACTCACACATAAAATAATATGCTTGGCAGCGATATATACTATGAATTCCGATTTTATTCATTGCAGATTTCGATCATCATCATCTCAATTTTGAATAACTTATTTGATGGTATTATATTCAAGAGAAAATTGATTAAATATAAATGATGATGATGCATAAGTGCAATCATCATTTATATCTGACTGATGCTATCTTAAATCAACAGTTTCTCATTACTATTGTTTATGTTCTTTTCATTTGATCTAGTATTAGTAAGATTGCATCATGTAAGCACATGCTCATCTCTTGGTTGATATTCATTTCTAACTTGCACTGTTGTTGTACTTGCATGGGCTATTCTATCTTCACATGGTGGCTTGGAATTATGGGTTTCCTATTGGATGAATTCCTTGGGTGTTGAATGTTGTGAGTAGGCAACTCATATTGACGTGGATCAACACTATATTCATATTGAAAACTTAGATAAATTGCACATCATAATCACTACATTCATTTTCTCCTTCCATGGAGTCATATCTAGATGCATCATACTAATCATCCTCATATTCATAGTGCCCATTATAACCTTCCTCATAAGGAAGTTCTCCCTCTTTTCTCATTGAGAGGGAATTTGTAGTTTTCACTCTGACAAGTTGAATCTCCTAATGTTTAATATCTACACGAATTTTTTATCATTTTAATTTTCTAAGGTGATACAACATGTTTTTATGTTCAACTTCTTCTTTATATGATTTATTGGGAGGAGGAGGATACCTTCTAGCAACATGTATTTTCACATCCTAATAGCTCATGCCAAAGTTTTATACATTATATATGATCTATCCTTATTCATCCTACCAATAATAATATTATTTCTTTTAAATTGAGCCTCTTATAGTTCAACTATTATCATTATTTTTGTCTCCCCTTTCTAAGGTGATATAGTTTTTCTTCTAGCTAATTTACATGCCTATATGACATGTTAGAAGTAGGATATTGGCAATGAATATGTACATAAGAGGAACTATCCCTATCTCTTATACCAACAATCATATCATTCTATAAATTATTCTATGATTTTTTACTATACAATCATCAAAATATTAAAAAATATAGAGGTATTAATCTCCTACATCTATGAATGAACTCTTTCTACTTAACGTGGCTACTTCTAAATATAGATATGTAGGTATAAATGGCTTGCCATTATTTTGAGCTTACATTATTGTTTGATGTCTCTATTGTAGAAGTTGATAAACCAACCTCATAGATCCCAATGAACACCTACAAGCAAATAACCTATCACCAAAGGAGATCAAGAGACACAAGAATGGTGCTTTGCAAAACATGAAGCAAAAATGCATTAACCAGAATTGAATAATTACAAAGAGATCAATCCTCAAGAAAGGAGATCAAAACCCTAAAAGTGAGAACCCTACGGTGAATAATTAATTATTAATTAATTATTAAAGGGCCTAAGTTTAGCTTAAGTGAAAATAAAGTAAAAGGTGACTTAATTAACTAATCAATATGATTGAATTAATTAAGTAATTAACATTATTACTCCAACACCCCCCCTTAAGATGAACTTAGGGAGAAGCTAAAGACTAAGGAAACAATGCATGAAAGAAAAGATGGGTTCCGAAAAACAAGGCCTAATGAGGTACCCATGTACAAATGTAAAAGATCTCTCACAACAGGAGAAAAGGAGAAAACCTCGTGGGCAAAAATCCTCTCCAAAAGAGAGAAATACATGTGAAGGACTAAGAAGCCTCCAAACAATAATGTCCCAAAAAGAATAGGAACAACTGAAGGACTAAAGAAGACTCCAAATAAGAGTGAAGGACTGAAGAAGCCTCCATTGAAGCATGAAGAAGCTACACACACTATCGTAGAATAAACTGCTGAAATAGTGAAAGACGAACCTCTGCTAAAACATATAAAGATCAAGATCAAGAAGACAAGAATCTATATGAGTTCCCCCAATGACACTACTTGAATCCAATGGAAAACTAAGGCAAACATCAAGAACTCAAAGACACAAATGGCACAAGTACCAATAGTCTAAAGAACTGATCAAGTGAAAAAGAAAGGTCACCTCCTAAATGTAAGAGTGTCCATATGGTAAGTGATCCATCTCAACAAAATATAAGCAACTAGCCACTGATGTAGGAACAAATATTGAATACATAGCTCACTCCAACAAAACCAAGGAAACAATATCACCAACGGTAGTAAGCCCCCATAATGCTGACAAGGGAGAGTCATGATAGGTACACTAAAACTAAATGCCAGAAAGAAGTGCATGAAGAAGAACCAAGAACATCTGAATGTGAAAACATGAAAGTGCCAGCAAAGTATAAAGGGTGTGCAAACAAAGGCGCACATGTATGAGGCAAGAATTAATGTGATTCACTGTTGTTGTGGAAGGAACACTCACTAAACAAAGCTATGATGGAAAACAAAGGAAAACATCAACCCCCCATGGCACTTTATAGAATAGTGCAAGTACAATAATGGCACAATATGATGTGCAAGAATCCCAATACTACACATACAAAGTTTAGGCACTTTATTTCAATTCGTTTATAGATGATAATACATGCATATATGAGCCCATAAGGTCCAATAAGGATCTAATACTGTAAATACATGAATAATAGCCAAAAAGAAGCCATCCCACACAAATGATAAGTTTCCAAGAGCTAAGATGTCCAAGTAATTAACCAAAATGTGAAAACACAAAAAATTGATTAAAATGTACTCGGTAAATTTTTTGATGAAGAAATTTATAGATCTGGAAAGAGCACTAGAAGATCTTCCAATGCCTATTCGTTTTCGAAAAATGGATTCAGTATGCAAAAGATATGCCCTCGGAAGCATGAAAATGATGATCTAACTTTGATTGGAAAAAAATGTAGCAAAATGGAAAAAAGTAGAAAAAAAAAACACCTGCACCACTAGATCAGGCTAGTGGTTAATTGACGATAGCACCCATTAACTCTGTGTTTCTTAAAAAAAATTCTCGAATTTTGTGTCAGACCAGGCCATACGACCCATAAATGAAAAAAATTAGCCTCCTAGAGTCACTGTGTTCGATTTCAAAAAAATTACAGTCGATTTTAGCATTTTCGGGTGCTCTAAACACAATGGTGAGGTCCATTTGAGCTAAAAACACTCCAAAATTGCAGGTACCCTTTAGATCTAGAAACCCTATGAAACTTCAAACACTCGTAGATCTGATGCTGTGAATCCAAATTTGACAAAATAAAGGTCAATTTTGACTAATTCGAGCATTCTGGATGTGATGGTGAGGTCTAAATTGACTCAAAATGCATAGAAACTTTGTTTTAAGGTAGGATCCCTCAAAATATGAACAGGAAGCGGTAGATCTGAAGCTCTGATACCATGTTGAAGTTGATAAACCAACCTCACAAAACCCAGTGAACACCTGCAAGAAAATAACCTCACATAGAAGAGATAACGAAACACAAGAATGGAGCTCTACAAGGTTGAAGCAAAAAATGCATAATCAATAATTGAATAATTACAAAGAGATCAATCCTTAAGAAAGGAGATCAAAACCCTAAAATTGAGAACCCTAGGATGAATAATTAATTATTAAAGGGCCTAAGTTTAGCTTAAGTGAAAACAAAGTAAAAGGCGACTTAATTAATTAATCGATATGATTGAATTAATTAATTAATTAACCTTATTACTCCAACATCTATGCATGAGATAAAGCTTCTTTTTGTTCTTCTTGATACCCAAACTACCTTCTATCCATGTTCAATCCTTTTGATTTATAGATTGAATTCTAGGTTGCACTAAAATAGAGTCACCACTCTTCACTTGGAAGAGCTATGTTTTTCTAGTAGCTAAAACTTGAAGTCCCAGATAACAACTTATATCCCTCTCATTATTCTTTTAGTGCAAGTTAGTAACCCATCAACTTACACATTAACAATCTCTTTAATACCTATATTATGAGATTTTTTTAAATATGAACCAAGATATTGCATCCTCAATAATAGTGTCGTTATGTTAGTGTTACCTATTTTTAGCTACAACTCAAAATAGGTAGAGCTAAATTGTAAATTCAAGTTAAAGGTACACCAGGCACACAAATTTTTTGCTAAGAATCCATTATGGTGCAAAATATTGATTACAAGTTTCAGTTTTATTATGCAAGTAAATTTCAAAGAATATCATACATTTGCATCAAAAATGTTTTTTTATTCATATTCTAAAACACGAGGTCCCACACAAGTCGTGGGAGTAACTGAAATAACTAGGAGCATATGACAAATATGCATGAGAAGTAAACTATACATCTGAAGATAGAAATAAACATGAGAAAATAGGTGATTCGTCATTGCCTGGAATGACGAATCATAGTTGCAGTTGTATTGTGTCTTCATATATTCAACTCCAATTATTTTAGCTCTAGCTCTAATAGACCTGCAAGATTGTTAGAATATGGTGTTAGAGCAATGAAGAATCACAGATCTTCTCATATTTGCATACCAATACAAATATAATTTACATCCTATGAGATACTCATCACATGATCAAGTTAACAGAGAACAAATATTTGAGAGCACAAAAGATTCAGCATTGGAAGCTTTCAACTTCATTTCATTTTGCTAACATGTTTGTTCACTGTGCAGGTATAGGAAAATTTATGTTCTTGATTTGAATACATAACAACATGTGGAGAAAAATGGGCTCCTGCAAGGGTCGAGCCCAACATGCTACCCCTTAACAATCAATAAGGGGTTTTGAGAAAGGAAAACATATTCAACTGAAGGAATAAATTGTGAATCAATTGCAAGAGCTTAAGATTTCATTCACTCACAACAGTCAACCTAAGATGCCATAAGTTAAAAATCATGAGAGAATGAAAGCTTATTTGATGCCTATTTAAGTACATAATTGAACAAATATATTATTCTCATATTGAAAAGCTTCTATTGCCATCAGGTCTGAGTATATATTGTTGCCTTGACATGTTTTGTTCATGCAAATGTTGTTGTTTTGGATGCTCATTTTGATTAAAACAACAAGTATTTATTGCAAAGGAGTTTCAGATAAGAAACAAGCATACTAGTCCTATGTGAGGGGCTTAAAA
Organism: Sequoiadendron giganteum; assembly: GCA_007115665.2. Lineage (NCBI taxonomy): Eukaryota > Viridiplantae > Streptophyta > Pinopsida > Cupressales > Cupressaceae > Sequoiadendron > Sequoiadendron giganteum. Next base: position 72,655,254 of record CM021101.1, on the reverse strand, counting down.
GCCATGCATGAAAATGAATGAGGAAATTATGAATCTACTATGGAGATACAATCATACTCATTGACAATACACAAGAATTATTTCACCAAGCATCACATATACTTCAAATCAAATACAGTCAATAAAAGATCAAAGGTAGCCCACATGATAGTTGATTGATGGTTATTTGAGACATCATGATACTCAATCACCACAGAAAGAGTAGTCCATTGAAGGTACAACGTAATCATTCAATACAATGGGAAACATAAAGACATACCTCTTTTGTCTTAGCTATTACTTGTTTAGGTTCAATATTTTCTTATATGGACTGTGAAGAAAGCCTTATCAATACAGTCATTATAGCTATAATGTATTGGAGTCAAGGAGGTGATCTAGTATGATTGAGGAAACATATCTATTTCTCTTTTTTTGATGGTGTAAGATGCAATCATTTGGTTTAGTGAATAGACACCACATTAAAAGTAAATATGGTTATTGTTGACAATGAATGGGTAGAAATATTTAATACATAAAGACACTGTGAAAATACCATAAGGCAAGATCAAGAGGGATAGTCGGGGTAATATGATTGATGGAAGTCACTCTCTATGACTATACATGTGATCTCAGAGGGATGGTAGCAAATTTTTAAAAGCATTACAAAAGACAACAGTTATAAAATGGCACCTAAGAAGGCTATATAGGAACATGATATTGGGTTTGAATGAACCAACCATCTCAGAGGCTTTTAGTTTGAGGAGCAATAACTTAAAATGTTTACAGTATGTTCTCTTTGAGTTGATGAAATTCAAGAAAACTAGGTACTTGCACATAAATGTAATCTTCAAAGAGCACATTATTATGATTATATCAAGTGATAGGCAATGACAATAACAAATCAATTAACAAGCCTAGCTAAAGATATGAAGCAGATTCTAAGTTTATCAATAGCCTTGAATATAGAATATAGCCACAAATGCACCTTTGGATTATTGATAAATTACATAATTAACTTAGGAGCAGGTGTTGAAAGATGATCATTCAATGGTAGTCATGACAAGTTTTGAAGGAGATGCAGAGGACCTTCACTATTTACTATTTTTTAATGTAAGTAAGGGTTTGTGCAAGGATGACTAAGTACAGAAAGAAAAAAGAGACTTTCATGCTTCAGGAAGGTACCATGTGTTGAACTCATTCTATTTTTACAAGCCACAAGCTTGGAATCATTTTTTTTTCACAGACTGCAAAAACACACATGGGTTTTTGATTAAAATCACTAAAAAGGAACATTATAGTGCTAGGGTTTTGAGTATTTTTTGCAAGTAAAAGACTACAACGTATGTATACCCAGATGAAAAAGTAGCTACAATGGTCACGGCCAAAAATATAAAAAATGCATATTTTACAAAAATATTGCATACCCACTTAAGGGTTTTTGCATAGAGTTACAAATGCATGGGGTTTCATCAAGTTAAAACCTGGGTTGAGCCCAGTGTTGCTAATTATACAGAAATAAAAGAAAATATTGATGGTTGCAGCCTTCAATGGAGGGAACAAGCAAATTCCAATTTTCTTCCACATAAATGAAAGACACCATCAACTTACTTTAATTTTTTTTGACAGTAAGAGAGAAAATGAAGAACACAATGGCAGGTGGCTTACCTAGTGGCCTTTCATTTTTTGTGTTAGAAGCTTCAAAACTGATGGGTTCTTCTTTCTATTTTCCTTTCAAAACCTCTAAGTCTAGTGCTCATGGTGGCCAAGGTCAAAATGAAACATAGAAAATGCAAGACAAATGTATGAGAAGGCAGTATTCATGGTGGCACCCAAGAACCCATCAAACCCATAAATGTTTTCAAAGGTTGAGTGAAAGATGATAAAATCAAAGAGGAATGGCTTACCATGATTTCCAACAGAGGAGAATCGACAATAATGAGGCTGAAAATGAGCTCAAAGCTCCATACCAGAGGCTCCCATGGCGGCTGGTGCAACAAGGGTTTCTCTCAAAGCTTCTCGAGCAAGTCAAATGAGGAGTGAAACAAATGATTAGGTTTGAGTTTTTACTTGACCTAAATCACATGATGGTGGTATTTTTGAAAAAATCATTTCAACTCATTATTCGCATCCATGGTCTTGACTATCAAAGTCAAGGAACCTAATGATAGTGAAGAAACCCGTGGGCTTATGAGTATGACTTCAAAATTTATAATTGATTATAAAATAGTGGAGAAACTTAATTTGACTATTTTGCATAATTATAGATAAAGTTCAATATTATAATTAAATATTAATGGTAATAACCAATAATATTACCTTAATATTTAATCTATAATAGAAAAAGGGAAAAAAGAACTATCACATACTAAATATTAAAATAATCATATTGATTATGTTTAATATTTGATCAAATATATCATTTTTCCCAAAACCATGCAAAATAGACAAGTGAACAAGAACTGTGGTTAGTGGAAGTCAATTTGAGTTTCTTTTTGGAGTTGAACTAGAGATCATATACATGCGACTATGGAGGTTCAGTTGAGTTTTCTTTGACTTTTATTCAAATTGGAGTGGGTTTTTGAGTTCTTTCTCATCATGCAGTTTGAGAGGGAGACTGTAATGTCCCTTACCCAACTTTGCCCTAGAATTCACTTGTTGATTATATTCAGGGTTTCTTCTTTATCAAATGAATGTTCTCTTTGACTAAGTAATCTTGGATTGAAATCTGCATTTAATATTTCCATATGTCCATATATCTGTTAGCATTAATATCTAGATATCCAAATATAAATAACCACCAATCAATAATAAAGACATGTGAGGAGTGGCATGGGTAGAGCCTTATGAAGCTATCCATCTAAGCCCAAGAGCACAAGCATCCTATCAGGACAACCCACCCCTTGGCCCCAAGTGGCATGAACGTCTCAGAGTGGCATGCTTAGAGGAAACACTTGTACTTGTTTTCTCTACCCGTGCCATCACCTCAGAAGACACTCAACCTACTGGGGGAAGCCAGTGGAGCTTATAAGGGATTCTGGGCCTACCACCCCTCCATGGTCGCAACGGATTATTAAGTGGGACCCCCACCCCTCCATGGCTATAGCGGATTGTTAAGTGGGGTTTTTAGGCACCACCTGTCTCAAGCCCTTCCACCCTAGTAGGCTTACAAACACAAAGAAGACAATCTTTTAGCAATCAAATACATTTGCATTTATTACTAATTCTTTAAGTTAATATTAGCATCATTATCATCATGATAATACTAAAGAAAGCATTATACCAATAATCAAATTAGAAATATCTATTTCTTATATTCAAAATATGCTAAATATTATTGCTAAGTGAGTACATCACCTGACTTGCTATATCTCTCCATGTTTCCTTACTCACTTCCTTCAACCTTGTACTAAATTGATCATAGGATGAGGACAATTCATAAATATACATAATCTACTTATGTTTATATTAAAGAGTCATCATTACTTATAAGTATCATTATTGCATAATCATGTATATGTATTTATACATATATATATATATATATATATATATATATATATATACTTTATATACATATATATAATTATTCTTTTACTTATATCCATTAGTATTCATATATATATATATATATATATATAATTATTTTTTCCTTATTCATATATATTCTTTATTCATTGCATATTATTCATTATAAAATTTATCTATATCTATGCATATATACTTGCATGCCTATTAAATAATATATATATTAAATGGCTCTGTATTCCAATGCGTAACAATAATTGTTACTACCGTTCTAAATTGCAAATCCTATTTCTCCATGTTTTTTTCCCCCTTCTTTATTTTCCTTCCTTCTATTTATACCATTCAAGGTAGGTAACTCATGGGGGTAATGTATTGTTTAGTGAAAGAGGTGACTTTTCATAAAATACATCCCTTTGTTAGATTTAATTGCTTCCTTTATTATCACAATAATATCTATTTTTAAAATAATATATTATTACTATAATTATGATATTTCAAATTTATATTTATTTTATTATTTTATTTTGATATTTTATTGAACATATTTGAACATTAAAGTATAATAATAAAACAATTTGCTAATATCTTATTATTATTTTATTCTAATGTATTACAATCTTTGATGTGTAATGATTATAATATTTATTTTTTATTATTTTTGATACTAAGTTATTTAATACTAGAATGTAATAACAATAATTTGCCTATATATTATTATTATATTTGTTATTTCATATTTTAATATTTTTATATTGATATGATACACATTTATTTTATATTTAATATTAATATTGCCATTTATTTTTATTTATTAATTGATTTGTATTTTAACACTTGGTCTTTATGGTTTTGTTATTTCGGGGACATGACAGTCCTCCCCACCCAAGATTGTTTGCCCTCAAGCAATCATGATCTAAGATGTGTGATTTTAAGATGTTTCTTGTGGTGATGCTATTATCTTTGATAGGAGTTGGAAGTTCTAATCCCAAGTGATGGTTCCTCTGGTTATGTTTCTTGTGGTGATGCTATTGTATTTGATAGGAGTTGGAAGTTCTAACCCAAGTGATGGTTACTCTAGTTATGAGGACAATATATATTGACTAATATTCTTAAGTTTTACTATTTCTCCATTCTCAAAAGCGATGGCAAACAAGTAGCTCAACCAAGCAAGCAAGTAGCTCAACTAGGCAAACAAGTAGCTCAAGTTCAAGCACACAGGCAAGTAGCTCAAGAATACAAGAAACCAAATCAAGTAGACGAAAAAGTAGCTCAAACACACAAGCAACCAGCTCAAGTAGACAAGTAGGTAGCTCAAGCACACAAGCAACCAGCTCAAGTAGACAAGCAAGTAGCTCAAGCACATAAGCAACTAGCTCAAGTAGACAAGTAGGTAGCTCAAGCACACAAGCAACTAGCTCAAGCATGCAAGCAACTAGCTCAAGTGAGTAGGCAACCAGCTCAAGCACACAAGCGACAACTCAAACAAGTAGGCAAGAAAGTAGCTCAAGCACACAAGCAACCAGATCAAACAAGTAGGCAACCAACTCAAGCACACAAGCAACCAACTCAAGCAAGTAGGCAAGTAGCTCAACTAGACAAGCAAGTAGCTCAAGCACACAAGTAAGTAGGTCAAGAAAGTGGGCAACTAGCTCAAGTAGGCAAGCAGTTAGCTCAAGTACACAAGCAACTAGCTCAAGCATGCATAGGATGGCAGGAAAGATGCTCTGATACCACTGTAATGTCCCTTACCCAACTTTGCCCTAGAATTCGCTTGTTGATTATACTTAGGGTTTCTTCTTTATCAAATGAATGTTCTCTTTGACTACGTAATCTTGGATTGAAATCTGCATTTAATATTTCCACATGTCCATATATCTATTATCATTAATATCTAGATATCCAAATATAAATAAGCACCAATCAATAATAAAGACATATGAGGAGTGGCATGGGTAGAGCCTTTTGAAGCTATCCATCTAAGCCCAAGAGTACAAGCATCCTATCAAGACAACCCACCCCTTGGCCCTGAGCGGCATGAATGTCTCAAAGTGGCGTGCTTAGAGGAAACACTTGTACTTTCTTTCTCTACCTGTTCCATCACCTCGGAAGACACTCAACCTACTGGGGGAAGCCAGTGGAACTTATAAGGGGTTTTGGGCCTACCACCCTTCAATGGCTATAACGGATTGTTAAGTGGGACCCCCACCCCTCCATCGCCGTGGATTGTTAAGTGGGGTTTTTAGGCACCACCTGTCTCAGGCCCTTCCACCCTAGTAGGCTTACAAACACAAAGAAGACAATCTTTTAGCAATTAAATATTTGCATTTATTGCTAATTCTTTAAGTTAATATCAAAATCATTATCATCATGATAATACTAAAGAAAGCATTACACCAATAATCAAATTAGAAATATCTATTTCTTATATTCAAAATATGCTAAATATTATAGCTAAGTGAGTACATCACCTGAGTTGCTATATCTCTCCATGTTTCCTTACTCGCTTCCTTCAACCTTCTACTAAATTGATCATAGGATGAAGACAATTCATAAATATACATAATCTACTTATGTTTATATTAAAGAGTCATCATTACTTATAAGTATCATTATTGCATAATCATGTTTATGTATTTATACACACATATATATATATATATACTTTATATACATATATATAATTATTCTTTTACTTATATCCATTAGTATTCATATATATATATATAATTATTCTTTCCTTATTCATATATATTCTTTATTCATTATAAAATTTATCTATATCTATGCATATATACTTGCATGCCTATTAAATAATATATATATTAAATGGCTCTATATTCCAATGCATAACAATAATTGTTGCTGCTGTTCTAAATTGCAAATCCTATTTCTCCATGTTTTTTTCCCCCTTCCTTATTTTCCTTCCTTCTATTTATACCATTCAAGGTAGGTGACTCATGGGGGGAATGTATTGTTTGGTGAAAGAGGTGACTTTTCATAAAATACATCCCTTTGTTAGATTTAATTGCTGCCTTTATTATCACAATAATATCTATTTTTAAAATAATATATTATTACTATAATTATGATATTTCAGATTTTTATTTATTTTATTATTTTATTTTGATATTTTATTGAGCATATTTTAACATTAAAGTATAATAATAAAATAATTTGCTAATATCTTATTATTATTTTATTCTAATGTATTCCAATCTTTGATGTGTAATGATTATAATATTTATTTATTATTATTTTTGATACTAAGTTATTTAATACTAGAATGTAATAACAATAATTTGCCTATATATTATTATTATATTTGTTATTTCATATTTTAATATTTTTATATTGATATGATACACATTTATTTTATATTTAATATTAATATTGCTATTTATTTTTATTTATTAATTGATTTGCATTTTAACACTTGATCTTTATGGTTTTGTTATTTCGGGGACATGACAGTTTATAACATCCAGTGTTCTATTTGCTTCAATGGTGGGCCCATTTTTTCATGCTTTTATTCTTTGCTCGTAAGGAGGATATTTTTACTTCCAGTTCACCTTCAGTGCCACCTCCATGGACTCAAGAGTCATTTCGAGTCACATTTCATTTATACACAACATGAGATGGAGTTTTGAGTTGTTTAAGCTTAGTTTGTAGCATTGGTGGGCCCCTTTTTCAGACAGTTTTGATTTTTCTCGTGAGATGCTTGCTTTTCTCACTTCTAGTTCACTTTCATTTTCACCATTTGGGCGCAATATGCATGCCATCCTTTTATATATTGGAAAAAGTTATTCTTTTTCCTTAGTTCTTGTTTTCTACCTTTGCTTTCTACAAAGAGGAATATATTGTAACTCAACATTTTACCATTAATACAATTTACAACTTGTATAGGTCATCTTAGTTTATTATTTTGCAAAGTTTTCCTTCACAGTATCTGATAGAAATAGAGTTCACCTTCACAATTTTAGGTTCTTTGTTTTGTTTAAATAATTTGATGCAAGTTTGATGTGTTTCATTTCTAGAAACCTTCAAATTTTTGTCTTGTTTATTCATGCAAATACACAATTGCAGTTTATCACAAGTCGTTAATTGTGCTTCACAAGTTTATTCTTTCTTCTAATTCGTGAAAACTTAGTTTTCATTAGTAGGTAAAGAATAAGCAAAGCCTTTTAATGAATTATTTATGTGATCATAGTGCTCAAATTGGGTTGTGTTAACAAGTTTTTTTGAGAATATTAGTTGTGAATCAATCTACTCATTAAATATCAATTAGGTGCATCACCCAGTTTAGATTTTAGTTTTGCATTCATTTCAACATTTTATTCCCTTTTCCATCTAGTTACATTAAATAATCAAAAAATCAAAAAGGAAGTCGGCTTATAATTCAAAGGTTTACTTTCGTATAGGGTACCCACAACCTGAAGGTATTCCCATGTTTCATGAGATTGTTGAGCCTTTCAGCTTTGCACTCGGGTGCTAATCCTCATGACAACAGTTAGTGCATAAAGTTTTTGGTTCCTAAATCTCTAATTTTAGGTAATTCTATGAGCACCAAGGGTATCAAACCCAAATCAACAGACCTCTAACTTATGATTAGGTAAGGAAACAATAGACCAATTATTTAGAGTGGGTAATCTATCCTTCACTTTGGTCTCAAATAGACCTAAGGTCGAGCTTCCCTAGAGGTATATGTAACAAGATTAATAAAAAATCAAGATGAACAAATTGGAAGTGATGTAGTAGTACCTAGTGTACTCTTGGCCCCAAAGACCGTGACTAGCCCAAACACTAACCTATTGCATTTAAGACCTCTTAGTCAATTGATAAACACGTCATTGCACAAATCTAATATGCGGCTATGTAGGATGACTCCCTATGATAATAACACTTAAGGATCACTACAAATATTTTATTTAGTTGAAATATTGAATCATGAGGTGCATACAAACTAATTTCCCACTCCTAATTTATAAGTGTAAGATGATTTGATTTATAGTGCATGGTGGATAATTACTTCCATGATTGGTTCCTATCAAGTGGGTTACAAATTCATAACATATCATGACAGAACATATTGAAATCACAAAAGGATATGAGTTGTGCATAAGAATACACCATAAATAATGATATTAAATAATTAAAAAATCTTCATTATCTATAATAGACTGCAAAAATTCACATGCAATATAAATAAGAAACCATTACAAAGCTTGTAATGAATTAAAAAATTCAAATTTATCAAAATTTCATTACATTCATACTCGCATGTGTGGCAAGAGGAAAACCTAAGCTACAATTTCCCTAAAGATATGCAAATGGAACCATGGAGACATTTAGATAGATGAATAATTTTTATACTAATCTCCTACTAATTTATAAAAGTTGTTTCTCCAATGGTGACTAGATTTGTAGGAGTTAAAACCCTAGAAGCTCCTTGATACTTGAAATCACATAGAGAGAAGAAAAGACTTACTCTTGTGAAAGAGAGAATCGACACCCCATTGTTATGAAAAATAAAATAATATGTATAGTGCTTTTCTTGGTCATTTAGTTTCTTGCAAGAATTTGATTTCATTAATGTGGTGTATAAGGAAAATTAAGATATGATGAAATATAGAAGATCAAAGGTGTAGATTTGACATCAGGACCATCAACATCTGGAGCTCCAAACATTGTATTAATGGAAACATGGATTCCCTCATCCTCCACAATTAAAAGTATATGTGAATTGATGCTCTTGAGATAAATAATGGTTTCTATGTGGGAAAATATAATTAGGAAGTTGCAAGGGTTAAATCTAGCATTAATAGTGTCCTAGAAGGATTTGACGAGTGCAACAAATAATTCTAGAAGAAATGCAAATATTGGAAGCGAAACAAGATGTGAGAAATAGACATGCAAGCTTTGAGTCATAACCAAAGGTTTAAACTAGATGGGGGAATGGAAGTATTGAATTCCAAAGAATCTTCACAAAAGGGATAAAAATAACATAGGAGGCATCATGGATATGTTGTAAGAAAAGGATGCAGGACTTGACATTAGAATGGGATGGCTAGGTGGAAAGGCATATGTTCGATGAATTGAAATATACACAAGAGGAAGTGAATAGAAAAAGGCTGAAATTTCCATACAAAAGTAGACATGGGAACTAAACATTTGAAATGATTCCTAGAAGTCCACTCATAATTCACATAAAAAGGATAGGAGGGGAATAAATAAAAACATGGAACAAAATGGAGGTAGGATTGAAAGAAATTTAGAGGTGCAAAGAAATTCCATAAGGAAGAAAGGGGTAAACTTGCAAGGGAAATTTATATAGTAGTATGAGGGAGGTGGATGAAGTGAAAGGGGAATTTTTTTAGATCCACCTTGAAAGATTGCAAAAGGGAAAAAGATGGGAGAATACAAGAAATGAAGGGGCATATAGATATGGGATGGATAAGGGGAGGTCCAAACCACCATTGGAATTCCATAAAGAGTGGAATAGAGAAAAATATAAGCGGATGAAAGGATAGCCAAACCTTGTCATGATTCCCTATAGGAAAGGAGGGGAGGACCAAAGGTGAAAGAAATGTCTAGATCCACATCAAGATCTTACAAAAGAGTGAAGCAAAGGGAAACAAAGGATTGAAATGGGCTCAAGAACCATGTAGAAAATTTATGTGGGAATAGTTGTCATAATTAGATATTAGACAAGTAGGAAACGTCTAGTAGTCTATAATTGAAATTCCATAGCTTCACAAGAATGTTAGGAAATGATAAAACACTTTCATACTAGAATCTTTTGGGATTTTGGAAACTTCCAACAATTGATAGATATATGGAGGATGATAAGGAGTCACACGTAGATTTGACCAAGGGAGACCCATTAGTAATAATCCTAGATCAATTATAAGTGATATGAAAATGAGGCCAAATGAACAACATAGGCTAGGGACCTAGAATATTTAGGCACTATAAATTCAGGCACCAACACACCTATTATAATGAAAGGATCAAGAAACTACAAGAAGGAAATAATAGATAATATGCCATTTGACCTAGTTTATATTTTTCGATATAAAGGAAATAAGCATAAAAATAATGAGCTGATAAAATAAATAAAGAAAAAATCATTCTTTGTGTGTATAAAATAGTCTTTGTAGTTAACACAAAGAGAAGAATGTGCAAATGTGACTCTTCTTAGTCCAAAAAGTACTCTTATTTATTGATATACTATTGAATGAAGAAAGAGCCACTATCTAAGGTAGACCTATATTAATTCCTTATACCTCCTTCCCATCAATATTGTAGGATACACTAAGGGGAGGAGAATGAATGTTGGTGTAGGAATATGACTCTAATCAAGTAAATATCTAATGGAGAACTATGATACAAATGGGAGCCAAAGGGAGATGAATGTAATATTAGGTGGTTTTTTCATAGAATTTAGAATAGGTGACATATTTGTTTGGTTAGATGGAAGGGTATTGGTTGTAATATACATATCACATGATCAAATATAGTTATATAATAATGGTTGTGTTGATTATGGAGCCTAATATTATTGGATAATATTTATAGTGTGGGGTGGGGGAGTACCCACTTGCAGGGTCTAGGATGCCCATCCCCTTGGTGGGGTGTCTAGGGACCATGGACCCTGATGGGGGTTTGGGGGAAGCACCCTTGAAAGCCATATTTTATAGATAATTATTCATTGTAAATATGGACAATTTATTATTAGGTCGCATATATGATGGTAGAGATTATGTAGGTTTTTATTGCCCTAGAAAGCAACCTCCTTTATGAGGACATTGTATTATAGCCGAGTATTGTAGTGTGTTGTATTTTGAGGAGACTATGATAGAGAGAAGATGAAGTTACAAAAAATATATTGTAGGTTGTATCCCTTCATATTGTTGAACGAAATAAAGGAAGGGCTAGTTGTTTCTCTATGAATGTAGCCCATATTGGATAAAGCATATATATTTGTGTCTTTGTGTTTTGTGTTATCTTATATTTTATTTCTAATTTCATTTTATTGTGTATTGCTTGGTGATCCCATTCCTAACAGGTTGTAGGATCTCTCTAATGGTTACACATGAATCTTACATCTTAGGATATGAGTTTTAGAAAGAAAAAAATGTCTTGTCCTTAGGTGAAGATGTCATTTTATCTCAAAATTTGTTTGTGGATGTAAAAGGACCCATAGGTATCTTAAAAATATCTCTATGGTATCAAAAAAGATAAAAGATAGGAATGAGACTCAAAGAGAGGTACACAATAATTATTGATAATTAGATTTTATATTTTCCCAATGTATGAACACCCAACACTTTAAATATGCAAGTATTTGAAATACCAAAATATGAAAAATTAACCCAAAATAAACCTAATCACAACTATAAATAAATGTGACAATCAAAGTGAAAACATATATTGGTATCTATGACAAAAAATGAACAACCCTAAAATTGGCAATTAGAAAATATCATGTTAGGATAGTTAAGGATTTCATGGAGTAGAGAATTGACTCAATTGTGTTGCAATAGAGGGCATCTATAAATTTGTTAATGATAGCATGTAACTTCATGAATTTTTAGTCATGATTAATATTGTTGTGTGCAACAACAACACTCCCTAATTTCTTATCTAAGAAATTGTGACACCCCTTTTCGAAGTCTTAATTTTGATTTCAAATATTTTTATTACCTATTTGTCTAGGTCTTATCTTATGATGTCATTCTTTTTCTTGGTGCTCTTTTCTTGAATAGAAAGTTTTATTTATATATATGTTTTTGTTACATGTTGAGGACATATTATATATATTGGGTTGAATCAATGTCTTTATTCAAGTCATAACCTTTTGGGTTGATTTGAATATTTTTTTAGGTGTTTCCTTGTATATTATCTAATATTAAAAATCTAGAATTCTAAGAAAATTCAAATATTCTTGATTCACATGTCATTGAAATTCCAAGTGTTTGAGATTAACTCTACATTTTTTTATCAAAGTTAAACCATGTCTTTATATTCTTATCAAACCTAATGACTTTATAAACCATTTTACATTTGTTTCCTTGGTTCCACGTTTTACAAGTTTTGAAATATGTGGCCATTCCAATAATCAACGATTCTATCAAATGCAATTGAGTGAAATTTCTTATATTCATGATTCTATGGTGTATGGGTTGTTAGAGTGACATGGTATTTGAGTTATCAAGATAAGTTTGGTTTTTCTTGTAAACTAAAATATTTAAGGACAAATTCAAGTGCATTCTAAAATACAATCTATATGCTCACTCACATCTATCTTGAACCCAAGTTAAGTTTTCCAAAGATAAGCTCCATATAAATTCTACATGATCAATATGTTAAACTCCAAAAAAATTATGCATTGATCTATAGCTTTAAATTTTATCTTCCAAGAATATTGAAGTAATGTACATGTGTCATCTTTGGAGTAATCTTGTGTGTTTAGTATAAAACTTAATATATTAGAAGTTTCAATCTATATGCCCACTCTTTTATAGAATTAAAATAAATATGAAACACTAGATCCAAGTTCTCATATCAAATAAAATTGAGTGCATATATACATTCTAAAAATATTAAGATAGACATGTTTCACAAGTGGACCTAATATGACATTAAATAATGTTAAAATGGTACCCCTCATATTCAATTTTAAAAGAGTTTTTTAAGTGAAAATAAATATCCCTATCAAATTGAATTGACTAATAGAGTTTAAGATGTTATTTCTATTAGATAACCTTGAGTAATAGGTATACATGTGTAATGTATTTTAAAGTTGTTGGAGTCCAAAAATATATGATTCCTCTCAAATCCAAAATGGTAAGCCTTTTTCAAAAAAATGAGAACTTGTATAAAATGGTTAATTAAAATGTTAGTATTTTGTAATAACAAGCTCTTATATTTTAGTGTCTTATCTTAATAATATGTACATATGTTAGAGACCTATCCAAATTAGTAAGCTACAATCCATTTGACTTGTATTTTTTATGTTGTAGCTTTGGTGTGTTGTTCATTTGTAAAGGGTCCTTAGTGTGATTCCTAGTGAAAGAAGATGAACCTATTCCAATTTATGTTAAATTATTAATAGTAGACTATTCAACAACTATAAAGTTATTTGTAGTGAGCTATGGTAGGTTTTAGCGAATTTAATATGTTGCAATTTAGGATGGAGTATTGTCTAAGTCAATTGATTATATGGTTGTGATCACAATTCATCTTGATGAAAGATCAATAACATATAATTATCTAAGTTATTGGAACATGTACAATGGTATGAATAGGAGCATTGTTAAATATTCTAGGGAATTCTTAAAGGTATTATAGGTAGCTAGAATCAATCAAGTGTTTACCTTTGATATTGCAAGTCATAGTTAGTGTTTATTTATAGTGTAAGAAGACATGTTCATGGTTCATGTGAAAATGGTTAATAATATTTAACTAACCGTGAGCAAAAAAGACTTATTATGTGTGTTGATTATTTAAAGGAACGATAAAATGAATTTAAAAGAAAGTACTAATCCAATAAGTAATTTTTTGAAGAAAAATATTTCCATCCAAGATGAAAACCAAGAGCATGCACACCAAATGTCCAAGAGGAGACACAAGAATTTGTAAGGGGGAAAAATCAAAGAAAAAACCCCCTATATTATCAAGATGGCATAAATCCTAAGAAGATTAAAAAGAGAGAGAATGAGAGAGCTTAAGAATAGAATGCTTCTTGGTGAAGAAGGAGAGAAGCACCTCAGATAAATAGAGGTGAGAAAGGAGTTGCATAAGTAACTACCATGTCTATGCATGCCACCTTTCATCCTATGTGTGTGCAAGGTGTCAAAATCCTCACGAGGAGGTTACACCTAAACATTAATATTCCTCCAAAAATGAATTATAAAAAATGAGTCATTCTCACACGTGTGAGAATACTCAAATAAGACAAAAGACTTGCAGGGATTCCTTTGGAATATTTCTATAAGTATTTAAATAAAACAAATAATAAATAATCTTCATTTAAGTAAATATTAAATTCTAACAATTATCCATGTGAAGAAGTCATGCATACTATAATGTGTGGTATGTTGATACATGGTATGATTAGGTTTTAGTTTTATGATAATTGGTATTTTATGTGATAGATAGTTATATGGCTAGAATTTGATAAGACACAACTATCTAATTATTTTTACATATTGAACAAGATTGGATGATTAATTATCTAAAAGTGTGGTAAATATAGTTGTTGGAGGTTTTGTATTATTTCATATAGATTGAGATACTCTACAAGAGATATTTGTTGTATTGGGTGTAATTTTTTTTATGAATACAATTTTTAATTTTCTTTTACTAGTAAGATTTTTCTATCAAGGGTTTTCCCCATAAATGTGTGCCTCATGTGTATCTATGGTTTTTTTATTGTTTCATGTTCTTCCTTTAATGTTGCTTAATCAAATTGTATAACAAACATAATTGCATTTGAATATACATATTAAGGTGTTCCAATATCCTAACCTATTTAATCAACTCTAATAGTGATTTAATTATCAACATTTGGTATCAAAGTGTCTTGTCTAAACAAGGGCCATAATGTTTGGAGTCATATCCTTATCTATTTTATCATGTAACCCTAAATTATTATAAAACCCTAGAGTAAAGGCTTGTTGTGATATGTGTATAACTAGGTACTTTGAAGGATTTTGGAAGAATATAAAACAATTGTATGTTAGATTCATGGAATTCATGTCAAGGTTTGATATTGAGAATTTTTGTGGTTAGAACTTTGAGTTATGAAAACTAAAGGCTAAATACTTCTTAGTGAAAATATACCAATGTGTAACATTATCTTCTTGAATGCAACCTATAGATATGTTTGATGAAGACTAAAATAGATTAGATAAGAAATCTAGAAGCATTATTCATCTTTATCTTTCATATTTGTATTAATAAATGTGTCTCAAGAGCTTGTATTTATCTATTGTTGTAAAAGATAGGAACCCTATATTGGTCTAAGAGTCATGTAGACAAAACTTTTTTGAAAATGAACTTATACTTCTTGAATATGAAAGTTAGAGATTTTATTAATGATTTTCACAATGCCATCGAGTGTATTGAGTCAACTAGTGTCAACAAGAGTCAAGATATATGAGGATGATGAATGCATTTTTATTATATTCTATTTACCTAATTAATGAGAAAAAATAATGATGTCAATAAATGGTAAATATTATTTACCCAAACTAGAAATCACTAGGGTTTTCTTAAGTGAAGAGATCAAGAGAAATTATATGGATAATTCCTCTAGTGATCCTCTAGTTGAAAGGGGTAGGTCTAACAATATAGTAGGTAAGAAGGATGGTGGAGATAAGAATTCCAAGAACGATAATTATGAGTCTCTTGGGAAACTTAAGGTGAATTGGAAGAACTGTGGCAAGAGAGGTCATATAAAGGAGTAGTGAAATTATAAGGAGTATCCCTCTAATAGGTTCTCACAATAATGAGTATGCTAGTGATACTTTTGTATATGCTAACATTATTGGTGATGACTCTTAGTTGATTGACTTTTCTACATCATATCACAAGAATCATTATAGAGAATGCTAACTCACTCACAAGGAATGTTATGGAGGACAAGTTTTCCATGTTAATGATAGTTCTCTTTGATTAGTTGGCTAAGGTGATGTGACAATATCTTTCATGAATGTGAGAGTGAGGAAACTCTAATGTTTAGAATCTATCAAGTTTTTCTAGATATTTGATTTCTACCTCTAAGATGATTAAATTTTATTTGCATGTCATATTTGATGAAAATAATACACGTTGACTAGAGGTATTTTGGTGTTGACTAAAGGTGTGAGACATGCGACTCTTTTTAGCTTAGAAGCATCAACATTTTGAAATTTAGTT
Organism: Sequoiadendron giganteum; assembly: GCA_007115665.2. NCBI lineage: Eukaryota > Viridiplantae > Streptophyta > Pinopsida > Cupressales > Cupressaceae > Sequoiadendron > Sequoiadendron giganteum. The sequence continues at coordinate 72,638,829 of CM021101.1, read as the reverse complement.
GAAATGTTACTTAACCTTAATCAAGTTTGCTGTGGAATCATCATTTAGATCATAGTGGAGAAAAATTCCTAAAAACCTTGGTAAATAATAATATGGTGGAGGGTTGAACATTAAATAAAGCAAGTAAAGAAATAAAAAAAGATGAGGAAAAAAAATGGAACATGAGAGCATAGGGAAGAAATCCTAACATGTTTTTGTAAGGTATAAAATTGCTATTATTAAGGGATGTTATGGGTAGGTATTTGATTTAGGTGAAGTCCAATGAAGAGAAGGGAAATCATATAAATTGAGAAGGGAAGAGTATAAGCTACATGTAGGAGGATGTGCAAGTTTCATAGAAGGACCTTTAGCTTGGTAGCAATGTTGAACCTACTATGTTCAATAAGGTTCAAGATAAAGAAGAATATAGTAAATAGACCAATTTTACAAGAAAAAAATTGTTAAAAGTATGCAAAATGATTACCATTTCTAAATAGTGTTAGCCATAATACACAAGGCAAGAAGAAAATGCAAGAGTAGCCAAATTCTAAAGGTTTTTAGTAGAAGACATGTTTAATCAAGTCAAAATAATAGAAAAATATTATTTTACATTTAGAAGAGCATATGGAAGAAGAAATAGAGCATTAATTGGTGATGGGTTGGATTGGAGAATTTATTCCATTCTAATGTTCTCTTCCTAAGGGAATAAAGTTGGTTTAGTGCAAGTGGGTTTACCAAGCCAAATATGCATGACGGTTCTATTGATAAATATAAGGCATATTTTGTTCCTAAGAGGTTTTCATAGGTTGAGGGTATTGACTATTTCAAAACCTTTTCTCTTGTTACCAAAATGGATTACATTCATCTTTTGTTTGCACAAATTTTACATCATAATGGATGTGAAGAGTACCTTTTTGCATAGTAATCTTCATGAGGATATTTATATGGATAAGCCTAAGCTTTGTGTAGGTCTCTTCACTTGTTGATAGGATTTTTCATTCATTGTATGGTCTCTAACAATCCCCTTGAGATTGGTATAAGATGGAAAAAATTCCCACTTTCTTCTAGACTCACCTAATGACATTCCAATCCCATAATTTGTACTCAAAGATATGGAGATGATCTTTTGATTCTAGTGTTGTATATTGACGAATTGATCCTTAAAGATAGATCCTCTTCCATGATCCAAAGTGTACAAGGAGTGTTGATAGAGTGGTTTGATATTACAAATCTTGGAATTTTGCACTAATTCCTTGGTTTGTCGTTTATTAAGTCTTTAGAGGGGATTTCCATTTTTCAATAAAATTACACTCTCGATTTTCTTTAAATATTTGGCATGCTTGATTGCAAGATTACTACTTTCTTCCCTGGTCACCTAATGCCATTCTAATGCCACAGTTTATACGAGCAAAGATAGAGATATGATGATTCTAGTGTTGTATGTTGATGACTTGATCCTTAAAGATAGTTCATCTTCCATGATCCAAAGTGTACAATGAGTATTGATGGAGCAGTTTGATATTATAAATATTGTAATTTTATACAACTTCCTTGGATTATAGGTTGTTAAGTCTTTAGAGGGGATTGCCATATTTCTATAAAATTGCACTCTTTATTTTCTTTAAATATTTGGCATGCTTGATTGCAAGCTTACCCCCACTCTATTCTAATTAGGTGTTGTATTTTCCTTTAGTTTATCCTCTCCAATATTTCATCTGCCACATTGTACAAGTAATTGGTTGGATTTTTTTGTATATTACACATTCTCATCTTCATATTTATTTTTTCATTGGTCTTGCTTCTCATTAATATCACGATCCACATGAGAATCATTGGAAAGTTTCCTATTTTTTTTATATACCTCACATTTTGATATTCAATATACATTGGGAGACTCTTGGGTTGTGGGATTCACTAACTTTGATTGGGCTAGTGATGTTGGTAATAGAAATTGTTCTTCTAGTTTTGTCTTTTTCCTTGTTTTGGTCCCATTACATGGTATTGCAAGAAGCAATCTACTATTGTATTATCATTTAGAGGAAGAGTGTCGAGGTGAAGTTTTGGCCAACTAAGAGGTTATTTGGCTTTTATGATTGATGATTGCTCATTTGTATTTTATCGTCATAGTCTTGCCATTATTTGGTGTGATAAGAAGAGCATAATTCATATTTCTTGAAATCAAGTGGAACACCAATGGATTAAGTATATTGAGATCCACATGCACTTCATATGGTTGCTTATCTAGCATGATCTTCTCACCTTAGATTATTTTCCTACAAAGGAATAGGTTGTGGACATCTTCTTAAGCCTTTAACATCACTTTGTTATCTTTAGCTATGATCAGTGCTTGGGGTGAAGGAAATTGCCCTTGGCAGGGTCTTCTTGAGTCATTCTTCCTTAATTTGTACATGTTTTCTTTCCATGTTTATTTCTCTATTTTGGAGAGGAGTTTTTTCCCACAAGGTTTTCTCTTTTTCTCTTTTTGTGAGATATTTTATACATGGGTACCTCATCAACCCTTGTTGGTGGGACTAACTTTAACTTTTATGCATGATTTTTTACCTCCCTAATTTACACTTAAGAAGGCTATTGGTGTGAACAAGGTGCATTACCTAACTAGTTACACTTTAGGACTTATTCACACCTTGTTATTTAAGCTTTGGTCATTTACTTTTTTGTCTCATTTCATAGCATTAAGACAATTCTCATCATCTTATTTTATCCTAGGGTTTCATGTAGGGTTTTATCCTTTCCTATATAGCAAGGTCATCTTATTGCATTGTAGTATACTATATTCATAGCTCTCTAGTAATATAGCAATATTTTCATTACAACCCTCTCTCATTAAATTTTTTTGAGTTTTATGTTAGATTGTTGTACCTTTGAGTTATTTTAGAACTCCAACAATTAGGTCACTATCATTTAGAAATATCTCAAAGGAAATACTAGCTTTTACAACCTAACCTTAAATGTCATGTAACTTTGTGCACCAAAAAAATCTTCACCTCTCTAGGAGTTTTTCAACTTGGCCAAGGCATCCAAGGAGATTACAATGGAAGGCAAGGCTAGTAAAAAATAAAGATGACTATAATGGTTCATTATTCTTAAGTGCTTGTTCATGCTCTTATCACTAGTTCATTTAGCAATCTTTTGATCTTTTGGTTTGTTACAGGAACATTATGCAATTGTTTGTTATTGCAAATTGTCATTCTATTAGGCTAATTTTATCTACTAACCTCCAATTCTATACATGGTCATTAGTACAATTATTTTGGCACTTTTCCACTATTAACTAGATAGTCTACAAAAAGGAGTATAGGGTATGGACTACTACCATTTTTTAAATAGAAATTTCAATTCACTTTTTGCACTTTAAAGACAAGCATATATTTTTATTTCTTTCAATATTGATAGAAATGGGCAGGTCCCTTACCTCTCACTTGAGTTTAATTTTTTTTATCAAGTTCACCAAATGTAGATTAAAAACAACTTTCACTAATTAACATGTAGTTCTACTTTTTATTATGATATTAAAAATTATCATCTAAAATCTAATCAAGTTATAATAATAAATTCTTGAACAATTTGTTCAAATTTTTAATAGCAAGAAATTCTAAAAATTGAGGTTGTGCATGTTCAAATTGTATTGAAGCATGAAAATAAGAGTTGGGGAAGAAGAGGCGCGTTTGTTTTAAAGGGTAAAGTAGATGCAAAAGGGTGGACAAAGGTTAGGAGGAATTTCTTGATTGTTGTAGATAAGTTCCAAGATCTTTGTTTATGTGGCAATCTTGTACAAAGATGGAAGTCCATGTAAATATGTTTGTATTGGTGCAATATTATTTGTACTAGTTTGGTCATGTCCCTTCCCATATGCGGTGTCATGTAAGATGAGCTAGTGTCCTCTTGCTTGTAGTTGTATCAGTTTCAACTATTAAAGATAAACTATGACATGCAATTAAAAGGAAAAAGGAGTACTCGAGGATATTTAAGTGATTTGCATTAATATGATTCTAAAGTAATTCAATAATTTTCAGATAATAAATTTGAGTGTGTAAACCTATATATTTATAGATAAACCAGGGTGTGCACCAATAAAGATCTCACATAAAACTTAAATATTCATAATATCTAATTATTAGATGTATATTTGAATGTGCTAATTCCCCTCCTAAGAACTAATGAATTTCTCATTTCCTTTTAAAAATATTTTTTTAAACATTCTACTATTTCTAATGGTTGACAAGTTAGAGAATAAGTTGTGTAAAAGAGAAGGAATTTGAATAAAAAAAATAGAATTTGAAATGGAGGGACACCATTCATTACATGCAATCTTATCCAAAATAAGAAAGATAAAAAAACACAAAGTCAAATACATAAGGGGATGGAAACTTGGAAGCTACGCGGAAATTGCTTGACCGCCATATGTGACCTCAGCAGTTTGTCTGTGGATTGCGGTCACTCCCACGCGTTAAAATTGAAAACAAATGAGAGATTAAATGATGCCACTTGACCTATAACCAACTTGAATTTAGAGCATTGCTGAAATTTGGAAGGATTATCATACTATTATTTCTGTCATTTTCTTATAGCATATTATCATTTTAGATATATTTGCATGATTTGTTCAAGAATATTTGTCTTGTGTCTATGATAAAATTGTTGATGGTTTAAATATTTTGTTTACGGTAAATGTGTCACATAAGATTATTATACATGAAAGATTTAATCTACATATTGATTTATAAGATTATAAGGTCGACGCATTAACTATTCTACTTAAGTTTAGTTGTAAGATGAAAATGAGAGAGGCATAAAAAAAAAGTAAACACAAAATGTGAAAGCTCATGCTAAATATATTTCTTCTTGTAACCATAACAAAGCTTTGCAACACGTAATGTACTTGTCAATAAAAATGATAAAAAATAAAATATGTATGTATTGCACAAGTCATACATGAATCAAAACTTTTGAAGAAACAATTTATTGTATTAATGTATTTTATTACAATGAATAGCTACATATAATGCAATATCTTTGATTGTAGAGACATGTTCACAGAAGTTCCTCTACTTAGTTACAAAAGTTAGATAATATTCTACATAAGAAACTCAAAAGTTTATTTTTACATAGAAACCTTCTTCAAAATGGACATGTAGGTCATTTATGTAGATAATTCTCAACCCAAAAGAGAGATTTTGAGTGTATTTTTTACTCCAACTTGTACTAATGATGAACCAACGTATAGAAGAGAATCTCTCTTTTCTAAGGATAACAAGTCTTGGATAAATTTTAAGAAAGCGAGGATAGATTTGCAAAAAATTAAGACTTTAGACTTTCTTGATTTTTCTAAAGGTAGGAAATCCATTGCCTCCAAGTGGATGTTTGAAACATAAATAATGTGCTTACCTTTATTAAATTGTGTGCATAATTAAAAAACATATGAAAGAAATTTAAATGTGTATGAAGTATGCTCTAAATCTGACCTACTTCAACATGTTTTGAGTTAGGATTAACTATTGGACAACACAATGGACTTTAGAGACACAAAATAAAAACAGGAACAAGAGATTTCACTAATAAAAGAGAAGAAAAAGGAATTTTTTTACCTAATTTATTTTTTGGTTGATAACAAGAGTTTGTATTGCTTAAAAAATATTTTACATTATAAGTTCGGTTTGCCATCTTCAGGCCAAAAAGCATCTGTAACCATAAAGTTTCAGCCCTAAGGCACATTAACATGCAAGATTATACATCATTTCACTACCTTTGTACTCCTAACATACTTCAAAATTGAGCTAATCTTCTAATAGTACTTTAATCTTTAAACAATTATAAACCCTAAACAGTGATCATTCGTTTCATCCCTATACAGTTCAGCCACCCTCTATTTCTTAACCTAAATAGACATAATGCTAAATTTGAACAAAAAACAAAAAGTCACTTTCTTCAATTTGTGCTACTCAGTTCCTCCTCGGCCTTGCACTTTGCTTTCACCTTCCTTCCTCTAGCTTTCCTCCTCTTTTTCCAGTAGCTTCATTTTTGCCTTCGCTTGTTTAATTACAGCTTCAACCTTTATCAGCTCGACAAACAAATTCATCGCCTTCCATCCTAGCCTCGCTTCTTCCCTGCAACGTGCTTTAAACCTCCCCTCTATCCAACAAATAAATGGAATGCATCCCCTAAAATATTCAAAGTCTTCAATCTCTATTCCTTCATTGATGTTTAACCCCACACTTGGGATTTCCCATTCTAAAATTGCTCCTAGACCCACCACAAAATCTGGATGCACCAGCATTTCCATCACTCCTTTAATAGTTTCCACCATTTCTCTGAGATCGAAGCCCCATGCTGCCATCAGAGAGTACAAATCCATGTTCATTCTGTAACGGTGTCTTAAAATCCCAAATTCCCTACCCATAATCATCCTCACGCACTGCACCAGTCTTTCATCGTTAATGAGAAACATTCCCATTAACCACTTCTCAAACGCATCCCCATAAAATGGAGTGAGTTGTCGCTTTGAAAGAAAGGTGAAATTTTCCTCCATTTACGTCTTGTTTCAACAAAGTCGTCACCATAATTTCTCCTCTATTTTTTCTCCCTCACACCAAAAACAACTACAAACATCAAGACCGAATGTTGAGGATTTCATTCATCTTGATTGCCTCACTCTGAGTTTAATATCACTCGTACTTAGATGCCACTGCCACCCTTTCACCAATACTCCTATCATTTCAAATCTACTTCAAGTTGATCTCTTTCTTGTCTAATAAATGCATTGTCCTTTCCACTTCATTCGCTCGTTCCACCAACTCCACATTCCTCAAATATTCAAGTTTTAATTTGCCAACTTCTCTAAATGTTAATGCCCATTTAGAAAGGACATCAACTTCCACGTTCCCCGATCTTCTAATGTGACTTATTAAAAAAATTTCACATGAAGCTAATTCTCCTCTTATTTTCTCAATTACATTTTGGAGGTGCCACACATTTATGGTTCCCTTCATCACTACTTGGACAATTATTGAGTCTCCTTCTAAATGAATTTTTGAAGCTCCTAGACTCTTACCAAGTAATCGTCGTTAAAGCTGCTAAGGATTTTGTTGTATTATTTGTCCCCTCCTCCAACTTTTTTTCTCCCAATGCTAAAATATCTCCTCTCCAATCTCGAATGATATATCCTACCCCTGATGGACCTGGGTTCCCTTTTGACGCACCATCAAAATTTATTTTCCACCACCCTTCCATTGGTCTTTCCCATGTCACCACCTCAGACATCTGAGAAGTTGGTTTAACCCTACCAGGCCCCTTAATGGTCTGAAAGAAAATTCTTGGCCACTATGCCTGAATGCATTTATCTTCCATAGTGAAGGGGATCTTTGGATTGAAAATTTGTGATGTTTCCACCCCAACTACTTCTTCTATGGCATGATTAATTCTCCATTTTAACCTTTCTAGTGATTCTTCCTTGTCTAAAAATATTCTCCTATTTCTCTCTTTCCAAATTTCCCACACTACAAAAGATGGGCTGACCTTCCAAACACAAGAAAATGTTGTCTTTTTCCTCAATAATGGCCAACCCCCATACATCTTCTTTAGTGTTTCTGGGGTAGGACCTTGCCAGCCCAAGGACCATCTCATCATTTCCCAACATGAGGTCGCCATTCTGCAATGTAGCAACAGATGATCACTAGTTTCCTCTGTCTCTGCACACATCACACATCTAGTCGGGCCAACGAAACCTAAAAATTTCCTTCTTTCACCTATAATAATACGAACCCTTATTTCCAACCATGCAAAAGCCCCTGCTTTAGGTAAACATTATTTTCCCCAGCATAAAATTTTCAACCACTTTTCATTACCAACCTCTGTATCCAAAAAATTTTATCCTAATTTTACCGAATACTTCCCATCCGCTACTCTGCACCACACCACCTTATCTTCCTTATTAGTTCTCATAACCTTTCTAGACTTGAAGATTTCCTGCATCAATGCTCGTTGTTGATCCAATAGCTCAATATCTTGGATATATTTCCAATACCAGTCTCCACATAAAGCATCACCTAGGAATTCTGAGTAATCACTTACTTTTTCCCCCCACTGTTGCGTGAACCAAAATCTTAGTTCTTGTAGTTCACCATTCTCTTTCAACGCTAGAAAGCTTTCCCATGAGTCTTCCCAGAATTTTTCCTTTGCACCATTCCCAACCTGCCACGTGATGTGATCAATACTTGCTTGTCTACAAGAAATTACAAAGTTCCAAATTGTTGAACCATTTGGAGGATTGTGCATGGTCAAATTTATGTTTTCATCCATCGAATCTAAATATTTGGCCTTTAATCTCTTGACCCATAGTTGAGAGGGTTGGGAATAAATGTTCCAGACCAATTTTTCCCCCAAGGCCTCATTCATGATACTCCAAACTCTCAATCTTGCACCCCCTTTCTCTTTCACCATACAGATCTTCTCCTAGGAAAGAAGGGGAATTTTATCCTAGTCATTAGCCCCATTCCAAAAAAAATCCTCATTCTCTGCCCAACTACCTTGATGATTTTTTTTGGAATTTTAAGACACGTCATTGAGAAAATGGGGATGGTTGAGATAACAAACTTTAGCATCAGAATCCTTCCAGCCGAGGTCAGCCACCTACTTTTCCATCCATCCATACGCTTCAAACAACATTCTACCAATTCCTTCCATATTGCAGTTTTACTTGCTCCCCCAAATAAAGGAATACCCAAGTATCTTCTTGGAAGAGAGCCCAACTTCATGCCCAAGATAGTGCAAATTTCCTTTTGCTTCTGGCAGCAGGTATTAAAAAAGATTTTTATTTATTTATTCCAATTTATGCATTGCATAGAAGCTTTACTATACTTATCCAGAATACCTTTCATCACCTTGGCTTCCCTGAAAGAAGCTTCTCCCATTAGTAGAGTGTCATCAGCAAACTATAAATGGGACATAGAGTCTACACCCTCTGCTACTAAAACTCCCTTCCAGATACCTTCTTCCCTTTTTCTTGCTATTAACCTTCCCAATGCTTCTCCCATTATTATGAATAGAAACGGTGAGAGTGGGTCCCCCTGTCATATTCCTTTCTCATAAACAAAAAAACCTTGTGGGTTTCCATTGATTTAGACCGACAATTGAGTTGTATCTATACAACTCACAACCCAGTTGACCCATGCCTCAAAGAATCCAAACCTCCTAAGCAACTTTAAAAGGAAACCTCTATTCACTTCATCGGCAGCCTTTCAAATATCCAACTTTACTAGCATTCTTTCCATTCGAGTTGTCCTTATGGAATGTATTACTTCATGAGCTATAATAATCCCTTCATAAATGGTCTAATTTAGGGAGAATCCACTCTGTTCAGGAGAAATCACAGTGTCTAGAATGCCATTAAGCTTGTTTTCCATAACCTTAGATATAACCTTGTAGGTTGTATTGTAAAGAGCAATGGGTCTGAAATCATTAAAAGACAACAATTCCTCTTTCTTAGGGACTAAAGCAATAAAAGTGTTGTTAAAATCTTTTAGCATGAAACCACTGACTCGTGACTCCTCCACTACCTCCCAAAGGTCCTATGCCAAGATCTCCCGCATTTTCTGGAAAAAAAGTGTCAAAAAACCATCAAGACTTGGTGCTTTATCTCCACCAATACTGAGGAGAGTTATTTTAACTTCTTCCAAGGTGATTGCCTTTGTTAGCGCTATATTTTGAGCCTTCGTCACACATGATGGAATGATATGCAACAGTTCATTCTCCTGAGAAAGATCTACCTGGTTACCTTAGAAGGCTTTAGAAAAGAAACACACCTCTTCCTTGTAAATGTTTCCCTTTTCTGTGAGGTTATTTCCATGTTTTTCCTGGACCAAAAATATTTTATTGTTGGATCTTCTGACCTTAAAAGTATTGTGAAAAAACTTTGTGTTTCAATCACCCTCCTTAATCCATGTTTCCCTTGATTTTTGTCTCCAAAAAATTTCTTCTCTAGCCAAAACCTTCGCATACTGTTTATTTAGTTCTTTTTCTGATTGAAAATCTTCCTCAATCAAACCTCCTTCAATCACTTTAGAGTGTAACTCCCCCAACTTCTTTTCCAATCTGAGATTTTCTGTAAAAATATTCTTAAGTACTTCTTTATTCCATTTTTTCAATTGTTCCTTGACAAACTATAGTTTTTTGAAAAAGATGAAAGCTTTATTTCCCCTTCTTGGTGGCACATTTGTCCACCATCCTACCACCATCTCAAAAAAAACCTTTCTCCCATACCCACATTTTTTCAAATTTAAACAAGCAACGTTTAGGTACTTCATCCTCTTGGATCCGCACATTGATCAGATAATGATCTAATCCTATTATGGGAAAGATTTCTGCTTGAAAAGTCCATTGGAAATCTACCCAATTCCCTGCAGTAAAAAACTGAATTTTTCTGCTATATTTGGGAACCCAGCTCTCCTGTTTGTCTAGGTGAAGTCCCCACTCTTGAACCAAATTTCAAAGAGGCCATTTGTAGTTACAAAATCACTGGACTCTTTATGTTTTTTATTTAACCAACCTAATCCCTCTCTCTTATCAGATCGCCTTAAAATTGCATTGAAAAGTCGCCTCCCAAGAGGAAAAGTCTCTCAGTATTTGTTGCCATTACCTCCAAAATAGCTCCCCAAACCCTTTTCATTTTAGGGATATTAGTTGGTCCATAAACATTTATCAGGAAGAAAAGTGAGTGTAGTTGCTTAGAGATAACATTTACCCATTGCTAGGACTTTTCTAAGCGTATAACCTGTACCTCCACCACCTATTCTTTGTAAAGAATCCCTAAGCCTTCTGAGGCCCCCATAGCTTCCACAATAAGACACTTCCAATACCTAAAATGCCTTTTGAAGGAATCAACTTCAACCCCACTTAGCTTCAACTCTTGTAGAAAAACTATGTCTGGTCTCATTTGATCAAGGCATCGCTTGATCAAATGAATCTTGTCAGGGGCATTACTACCCCTGACGTTCCACGAAAGGACCTTCATTGCTCTCAAATTTTCCTAATCTCAATTTTTTTTGTCCTGCTGCGCTTCCCACAATCTCCAATTTTACCTAGATTGACTTTGGTCCTCGCTTCTTCTTTTCTCCTACCTTTATTCTTCTTTGCTTTGCCATTGTTTTCTCCAAAGATCATTTTTCTAGAATTCCAACTTTTGCATTTAAACCTAGGTCATCCCTACCACCTTCCTCATCATTTTTTGGGTACTCTAACTCTAAATCCTCAAAAAGGCTTTCCTCCTCTCTTGCTTCATTTAAAGAGCTCTCCAGATTTCTAATTGGAGAAATCTCTATATCTTTAAAAATGGGTTCCTCACCTTCAATTTTTTCATCCACCTTTTGATTTCCCGTTCGAGGTGATTTTTCTTTTGAAAACAAACTTTCCACCTCCTCTTCACTTAGTTTTTCCCCCCTCGTTTTGTCTAAAATGTATCTCGTTGCGCTTATCGAATTTATTGGGCGAATTGATGGATTTTCTTCACAGATTTCATTATGAATTTTAGACTTTCCCAATTCTGTTTGTTTTACTGAAATTGTGTCTTTCTTTTCAGATGGGCCAACAAGTTTTATATCCATTACTTCCTTGTATTCATCCTCCCCAAAGTCATTTTTATGCTCTATCAAATTACTCACACCTAGAATGATAGGTGTTTCCACCTGACTTTCTTCTTTATCTTGCGATACATCCATACTTCTCCAGACATGAACCTCTTCTGAGCTTATAGCGACCAACCCTATGTTACCCACATCTTTATCAGGCATTCAGTTTCTTTAGGATTTTCCTTTTCTTGTGAGTATCCACAACCCAAGGGCCATTTTTGAATTACTCAAACCCCAATCTTTCTCGTCGGTTTGGTCCCATTTATTCGACATAGCCTCCAAAAAACTACTATCCTCAGCTTGGAAAGCAACCTCTTTTATCATAAGTAAATTAGTTAAAGCATTTTGTTCCAACCCTTTCCCTTTTTCTAACCCCCTACATTCACCTATAGAATGTCCTACCCCTTTGCATGTAGAACATGTAGACATCCAAATTTGACCTCTCCCATAAGGTCAAATTTGTTCCCTTTATTCATCTATCTTGCATTTCCCATCGATATTAATTAAATAATTTATTTAGTTAATATTTCCCCCTTTCCCTAATGTTCCTAAGGTATTTCATTTAATTAATTAAATACTTTACCTTTGCCCCCTTTCCTCCCTAAATTAAATAAATACTTCTATTTATTTAAATTAGTCATTTGCCTTTATGAATTTAAATCAATTTTAAATTCACCATTTTCTCTCTCCTTGTCCCATCCTCAATAATCCTTCCTTAATTTAAATTAGTCTAATTAATCCCTGATTAGGATGTGCACACCCTTAATTAGGATTAATGTCACATCCTCCATCATAGCCCACTTGTCTTAATCCTCCATTAATTACCTTAATCACCTGTTTGCACAACCTAATTACTTGATTAGGTCACCTTAATCCCCCATGCCATTTATGGCATACCCTCAAGTCAACTTTCATTAAATGCTTTCTCCTTTTGGAGAAGGCAACTCATCCCAATGTGAATTTTTAATTCACATTTTATTCCTCCAAGGACTTTTGAGGAATTTTTCTTATCGCCCACATGGGGACAAGGACCTCCTTTATGAGGAGATCTTGTCCAATCCCAAGGTACAAAGTAGTACCTCCACCTCATGTCCTTCTTTACACATCAGCTACCACATGGCAAGATGTGAGGGCTTGTGAGTTCTCAACTCACCCTAGCCCTTGATCTTGTTCAAGGTGGCTACATCTTGGCCATTCATTCTTTAGTGGCATTTCCCCTAAAATTAGAGTATTTACCCTCATTTGCAACTTTCAACATTATGCAACTTTGAACTCTCAAGCATTGAAGCACTTGCACTCATCCACCATTGCTGCAACTTTCAAGCTCATTTTGCATCCATATCAAGCATCTATCCAAATACCCACTTGCATCATTGCATTCCTCATGACATCCACATCGTTTTGCATATAGTTTCATGTTGTTTGCTATCAAAAGGAGCACATAAATCAAGAAATTAATAGGACCAACCAACCAATCAACTTGGACAAGGTAATATCACTTCTTTATCCTTTATTTTGTTCAAGTTCAACTTAGGCCAATATTGAGGTGTTGTTGTGTTTCCTTTGTCTTGCATTTCATTTTCATTTTGCACTTTAGGCTAGGGAATTTTCACTGCACACATAACACATTTCAACTGTCTCCTCTACTTCAATCTTCTCCTTCCAAATACATTCCCCTGTTTTTATTTCCATCATTTTCGTGAGAGGATGGATCACTTGCTAAAGGATACAAATGCGTGCATACATACTGTAATCGTTATTTGCTATGGCTTCATCTGCTTTAATAAAAGTCCCTAATTTATTACCGATCAACTTTAGGGTTTTTGGGTTCCAATATTCGTGAGGGAGGTTGTATAACCAAACCCAAATCGGTACCTCCAAAATGGATTATGTTTTAGGGTTGAAGTTTGGCAACCAGTCTTTTATAAAAAAAAACCCTTTTCCCCCCATCAAAAAAGGGCCACTGTTGAGGATCCATTCTTTATCTAAAGTTGTTGGGCAGATAACAAGGTAGAAACCGTTGGGTAGTGTTTTCAAAATGGTTGTTTCTCCCCATTGCTCATTGCACCACTTCCTAACCCTACTGAAAGTTAGCCAAGGGCCACTCCATTTCATAAAGAAAGCTTTTTCCTTGATCTAACTTACAAAATCATTCCAGGCCTTGCCATCTACTATTAAAGAAACAATTGTAGTATATTCAAATGAAGGGTTTACCTTATCTATTGGGGTCAAGTCTCCATGTTGTTTTGGCCTCCAGAATTTCTTTTCAATTTTCTTGATGTCCACTGGTTCAGTTAGACGTATATTCACATATCCCCATTTGTTCCTTTCAACATACCCCTATTGTTCCAATCTATTATTCATAGGGTTATGAGGACCCTTTTCTATATTTGTCAGAGCCTTCCATGCTTGTTTCGGTACGCTCCATGGTGGGTTTCATAGGAGACATCCTTGTCTCTGGTTGTAGGGCCACCTATGTTGGGGTCCTCCATACCCTCAAAAATCTTGATCTCTATAACCTCCACAAACCTTCCTTCACTCCGCCATTTTTCTGGTTTTTGGATCATTTTTTAGATTATTCTTTTACCTAATTTCAAGAAGATAAATACTAAAAAAATTGTGGGGATGATAATTTTTATATGTGAAAACTTCCCTAAAGAGGATATTTGATTACCTAAAAATAGAGGTGAAACAAACAATTAACATTATCATTTATCTATGTGAAAGAAAGGCAAATAAAGAAAACATAAAGGTTTCACCCAATTTTTTAAAGTTACATTAGAATCAAAAAAATATATATATTTGGAATCAAAATGCCCTCCTAGATGGTTTAGTTTTATTTGAACACTTGCTAAACTTTTGAGAGTTAACTAAATATTTGACTACATTAGAATTATCTAAAAAATTAACATGGATCTTACTTTCATGATTTTGATAATTGATTATGACTATAACCTATCATGAAAATGAGTAGATGGAGCAAAATTTCCAAACATATCACAAAGAAACTTAAAAAAACACTAAAAGTGATTAACACATATAGAACCAAGAGTGTTTCTCTTTATTTTTGGATGGTATGGATATGAAACTTGTAGAGATCATAATGAATATATTTATAATCCTCTCTAAAGAGGATGTCAATCAAATATTAAAAAAATATAAGAAACTAATGAAAATAATGTAGGGTAAAGTTATACAAATAACAATAGAAGACAACCAAAATGGTGGTTCACTTTATTTTAGAAAGGTATAGCCTTGGAAAATTATGCAATAGTTGGCTAAAACACATAGAAGTATCCTTGGATATTTTACTTGATGACCTACAATGATGCAAGAGCATCTTTTTATCTTGTTCTATATTTCCATTCGAATGTAGTGTTAGGTGTTTAATCACATGTTAGGAAGTTTCTATTTAAGTTTGAACAAATAATTAGTCATAAATTTCAAATTTTGGTGTTTTTACTCAACTCCAAGTACTTAATTAGGGTTTTGAATGCTTAATTTGTAAAACTTGGGTTTGCATGGAATGAGGTAGGTAGTTAGGGATGATGTTGGACTTTGAAAAACATGGAAAAAATAATTTTATGTTGTTCTGGAAAGAAAAGAAATGAAGTTTTTGTTTCTAGGTATGCTGACAGGGTGTTACCAGTGTTTTAAACATTTTTTTTTTTGTATTGAATAATAGTGAATCAAGATTTACAACGATTTTTTTTTGCAATTCATCTAGATGGATTAGCAAGACATAGTATGTCTTCTTTTACATCAGCCTTCAACTCATTTTTCTTTACATAATAGCCTTTTACAAAAGTACAAATTATATGACATATAGGTCATTTTGAATATAAAAGCATGCAAAAGGAGATGTTCAAAAAATTTCAGTATATTATCCTTCATAATCACTAGTAGTTTTCCATTTGAATGGAAATTTGTTTGGATCCTCTTTGTCTTACAGCTCTGACCACCTTATTCATCTCATTTTAAAGCTCCTCAAAGGCTCTTCTAAAAATTCATGCTTCCCTTGTGTCAGTTGTTGTTCCTTCTCTATTCAATCTCATGAATTTCTCCATGGAACCCTCTACAAGAATTGAGACCTACGATGACACAAAAGCATGTGTGAGTCTTTTTTTGGACTCAATAAGTGCCCTCTTTACTCCCATAATTTTTTCATTATTCCTCGCCTTCCATATATGCCATAAGATCTTGTTAGTAAGTAAATTCCAGAATAACTTGCAATCAGAGTTAATTTTGAGATTACAAAACAAAATATCAAGCCAATTGATTTTACCATCTTTGTTCCATATTTTTAAACTATGACAAAATAAATTCTAGATTTCCCTTACATATAAACAATCAAAGAGAATGTGTTTAACTGATTCAAGCGTTTTGCAAAGGCTGCAAATATCTAGATCCATACTGTTATTTTTTAAAGGTATTCTTTGTAAGATGACCATCCATCTAAAACAAGCCTTCTTGGGCTTCATTGACTTGTGCCAAACAAAAGAAAGAGTTTTTTTCCAATCCTTAGTGTTCAAAGAAATATCCCATCCTCTATTTACATGTTCAAGAATTTAAAAATTTCTTGTCAATTCATTATAAATCATTTTAGCTTTAATACTGTTAAGAGTTGAACCATCTTTCCAAGAGACATTATTAGCAACAATATAGTCTTGATCTACATTCCTAGGAAAGCATGCATCTCTACATGCTTCCACCAAAGTAGAGAAAGTTCTAACATTGGAATCTAGTAAGTCAAACCTTTCCCTAATGTTTTCCCAGCTTATCAGCTCCCCCTCTGAGAGGATATCAAAAAAAAATTTAATGCCTTTGTTATGCCACTTTTTAACAGAGCAACCCTAGAGAAGGGCAAGATTTTTTCCATTATGCTCAAGGTTCCACCATATAGAACTGTGAAGACTGCACTTCCTATTATTTTTAAGAGTTATGTTAATATTTTTAAGACATACATTGTGCTTTGACATTTCCCAAGCCTTCCACAGGATTCTGAAGATAGTCGACCCCACAGGGACCATTGAGTGCTCACTAAGGAGAATGTCACTTAGGGGAAGAGACTTCTAGGACTTGGCTTGCTTTGGTACTGCCTGCTCAATATTCCTTCTGACCAAGACTTTCCAAGGCTCATTGCCTCCTAGTGACCTTAGTATCCATTTAGTTGCAAGAGCCACCCCTTGCAACCTGAAGTCTTTTAGGCCAAATCCCCCCTGCAATTTACTTAGGCAGCACCACTCCCACTTAACTCTGGAGTGTCTTTTTTTATTTCCTTTTCCACTCGACCAGAGGAAACTTTTGATTTTTTTCTGAATGTCGTTCACTTGGTAGCTACTGAAAAACCATATAGATGCAAAGTAAAGGCTATAGGAAGCAAGCCCTTTTTGATAGACCTTCATTCATACCTGCTAATGAGAGGTAATGCATGTTCCACCCACATAATTTTTTCTCAATTTTAGAGTTGACCCAGTTCCACATATCCTTGAGGTCTGAGCTTATGGAAAATGGGATTACCAAGTATCTCACAATCTTATGGGGACCTCCCCACTAAAAACCAAATCCCTCCAGCCAGTCGGGCAGTTCTTCTTTCCACCCAAGAAAGGTGGATTTGGCCCTGGAGAGCTTAGCACCCAAGGCTAGACAGAAAATCTCAAACTTCTTTATTAAGGATTTCAAGTTGCTCTATTGTAAGTCCACGAAGATGGACGTGCCATTTAGGAACTAAACATTGATTAGTTCATTATGATCTGGGAGGCATATTCCCTTAATCCTGGGAGAGAAGGTATTGTCCCTTAAAAGATAATGGATAGCATCTGAGGCAATGACAAACAGGGTTGGAGCCAAAGGGCAGCCTTGACAAATGGATCTCTCAAGAGGGATTTTTTCTGACAACATACCATTTGCGTCCACTTGAATTGAGGCATCTTTCAGGAGAGTATCCACCATATTATAGAATTTGGTGGGGAAGCCATAGGCCTAGAGCATCGTTTTTCAAAAACACACACTCCACCCTATCATAAGCCTTCTCGAAGTTTAAGAGGAGCATTGTTGCATTCTGGTTTGTACATTTGGCCCATCCCAAGGATTCCTAGGTTGTTATAAGGTTTTCAAGGAAATATCTGCCTTTTATAAATCCAGTTTAGTTATTATTTATGAACTTTGGTAAGATATTGACTAGCCTTGATGCAATTACCTTGGCCAAGATCTTATAAGAGACATTCAACAACATTATTGGTCTCCAGTTTTTAACAGTGTTCTTGTTTCCACCTTTTGGGAGCAGTTTGATGATTCCCTTGTTGATGTCTTCTCCCAATGAACCTTTTTTCAGAGCTTCCTTATAAACTTGAAGGAGGTCGTCACATACCCAATTTGAGAATTCTTTGTAGAATTCCATAGGGAGGTCATCCCATCTTGGGGACTTATCATTGCTCATGGAGGCAACTGCATTAGCCACTTCACTTTTAGTGATATCACTTTCAATCTTGAGATAGTCATCATCTCTTATCATCTTGGGTATAAGCCCTTGGATAATGTCTCTGGCCCTTGCGCCCTGTCCATCCCCACATTCTAAAGTGAATAAATATTTGAAGAAGGAATGGAAACACTCTAGCACATCTTCTTGAGTGGTGCAGAGTCATTCCCCATCCCAAATTTGACCCACCTGCTCCTTCACTTTCTTCTCCTTTAGTTAAAGAAAAAAATTGACCCCTTATCACCATAGTTTAGCTTTGAATTTTTGCCCAGCTACCTTGTGGATTTGGATTTTTCTCAAGCTATCTTTGGTAAGAATTAGCCTTTTACATAGTTCCTCGTCTCTAGGATTAGCTTGCAGCTTAATTTTTGCCTCGAGAAGGAAGTCATGCATGTCTTTTTCATTCTTTCTTCGGTCCAGAGCCCACTTTTTTCCAACAACTTGGAATAGGGCTCTCCACCCTTTTATGTTGGAATTCCATCACTCAATGACTAATACCTCTTTCAGCATTCATTTGTTTATTTCCCTTAGGGAGGCAAGGGCTTCTCTGCAGTCATTGTCTTTCAGGAGCTGGGTGTTAAGCATGAAACTTTTCTCCCTTTTCATTTCCAAGGAAGGATTGATGTTACTGATGATGGTTGCAATGATTGGGTGGTGATTTGATAGGGTGTAAGGGTAGACCTTCACCTTGATCCCATTTCCATTCGAGAGGAAGCTAAACACATCTTTATTGGCATAGAATCGATCCAGCCTGCAGTAGATCCTGCCCTCCCCTTTTTGGGCATTGCACCAGGAGAACCAAACCCCATTGGATTGGTTTTTGCAACCTTCGATAGGGTAGAAGAGTCTCAATTTACTTTTACATCTCATTCAAAAAAAAATTCATTGCCTTTCCAAGTCAAGTTGGTTCCTCCCCATTTGTCCTCTTTTTGCTCAACCATATAAAATCTCCACCAGCAATCCAGGGGATATCTTCCAAATCTGTAATCCATTTCCAAAGGCTACACCTTTCCCTATTATTATTGGGGGCATACATGGAGCATACCCCAAAACATGCACCTTTTTTTTTCATTTTTTACCCAAACAACCCTATTACAAGGCGAGGAGCCACTCCTAGTAATGTATGGAATCCAGTGATTAGCCACCAAGATGGCAGCATCGCCTCTATCTTTTTCATGCACCATGGAATAGGCCACGGAGGAGTTTTAGATAAATTTGAGGTTCGTTTCCAGAGTAAACCCAATTTCCTTAGTTTCTTATAGGAACACAAAGTCCTTTATCTTCTTGAGGTTTAGAAACCTCCTAACAATATATTTTCTGTCAAGGGATTCCAGTCCCCTGACATTCCATGAAATGCACTTAAGTTTCATTTCCGAAGATCATGTTGGTGTCACTCTGGTCTCCTTTGAGTTTTTCAAAATACTTAGGTAGTTTTTCTTCAATCTCAAGCTTTTTTGCCACTAGAGATTGTAGAATTGCACTAATTTTTTTCCTTTTAGTCTTGGATAGCCCCACTTTTTTGGCTCCTCCTACTGTTATACTGTGCTTTCTCGGCCTCCCTGGGCCTTGTTTAGGCTTTATATTCTGGTGGTCATGTCCCACAGTGCCACCTTCCTCAGTTTTGTACCCTTTGGTAATGGGGGTCTCTTTACTAGTCTCTTGAATAGCTTTTGAGATTAGTTTGTTTATTTCAGTTTTCTTATTACAGCCCTGGTTAGGATGTTTTCCATCATGTTTATTATTAGTGGTTGGGTCAAGGATGGTAGTTTGTTCCCGAAGGGATTGAGGGTCCCAACTTGATGAGGTCTTGGCTTGTGTAGGGAGAGCCATGCCATCGACCCCAAAATTATGAGTTTCCTCTAATGTTGCCTGAGATGAATCCTGAGGGTTACTATAATTTATATCGCAACTGTCACTTTTTTGGGGGTCGTCGTCTAGCGTTTCAACAATACCCGCCCTAAGAAGAGTGTCGACATCACCAAATGCGGGTCCTTCACCATTCAAAGGAAAACTATCAGCCTTATTCTCATTTGCGGGATTCTTAGGTAGCTTAAGATTAAATTGATTATTTTCTTTATTAATTTAGAGACTAGAGGTTTGGATGTCAAGCTTAGAGTCATATCTTTTTGCCAAATTTTCTTTTATTCTCTATCTAATTCATCTCATTGCCAATTGTTGGGTGTTTAATTTTTCAACAATGTTTGTGTTTTTGGCTATGCTACGGGCCAACACATGGGTTCCCCTATCACTAACGCTGACCGAGTCAAGGGCACCCTCATCCTCATCCCTGGTAAGGGCCTCAAAAGAGTTGTGGAGGGCCATTTCACCTAGGTGTTTTTGGAGATGAGGAGGTTGCATTCTATGGCTCCTCTTGGTCAACACAACCTCCACATTCTCATCGAAGTCCCTCAATGGTGGTGAGCGATCCGTAGATGACTCCGGCGAGAAGGGATTATCCCTCCTCACCTCTGCCTCGGTTGACACCACCACCTTCAGAGTTTCCACCGATGCGGGTTGAGACCACCCACCTAGGGGCAAAGAGGGCCAAAATTTCTTCTGCAGTGGCGGTCGGAGACCAAGGAAGTGCCCCAAAAGTGCATCCACCGAGGCTCCAGTAGGGTTTTTCTAGGAATTTTTTTTGCATATCATTGTTTGCAAGGAAAATAAAAAATAATCCACGTTGAAGCATTCTACAGAATTTAACCAGAATCCAATATTTATTAGCCCAAATTTTTACAATCCAATCATCTATGAATTTCCTCATCAGAATTTTGCTAGAGTCGACAATGGCGAAGAATATGGCAGAATCTTTCAATATACATCTTTCGTTTGAAATAACATATTTAAGAGTCTAGTTTAGAGAAAGGACAAGGCTATTCAAAGAAAATGAGGGAAACTTACCTTCTAGAGAGCCATGGGAACCAACCTCCTCAATGTCGAACCTAGCCTCTGTGGGGAACTCTCCATTGTTTCCAGCGAGCGCCTCCTTGAAGGATATGTGCCCATCTTCCTTAGCGATCGTTGGGCAAGAGGGGTTTCCACTGGTGGATTATGGGTCAGGGTCGCCTGTGCCTCCCTCCATCAATGGAGGGAGGAACCAATACCACCCGCAACTTCAAACCTGGTTCTGGAAAAAAAACCTAACAGACAAACACAAAACAACACACGGGAGCGACAATGCAGCAATGCGAGTAACACTAAGTCTAAGGGAGAAAGGAGCCCACAAAACAAAAAAACCTGTGTGGGGTAGTGCACTGACCCCCTCACTGAGGAATGCCATGTCTAATCCCGTACACTAATGAGGATGCAAATGCAGAGCCTCCAGCAATTCCTATGTCTGTAACTTCTTGTTTTCCATTGAATCTACCTCCTAAACATCTATTTTGGAAAATAAGTAAATTTTGAAGTGATTTTTTTAATTTTCTTATTGTTGGAGAGGTTAAGGGTTTATAAAGACCTAATTCATTTGGTTTGAGGTCTTGAAAGTGGATATTAATTCAAAAATTATTTTTTTCACTCACTACTCTACCAAAACCCTACCTAGGGTTTTAAGCAAGAAATTTGAGTTTTGGTAGAAATGTGTCTACCCAATTAATAAAATTTTGTTTTTAGGTCTATGGAAACATAATTTAATTGTTCAAATAGTTTTTGTACTAGTTTGGCATGTTTGATGGCATTATTTTAAAAAAACATAGTTTTGGCAACTTGGAGGGCTAATTAGGACTGATAATAGTCCATTTTGAAGGCTTTTTGTTTTATTTATGAGGATTACATTGTAGGAGGAGTTTTATCTCCATAAAGGGTATGTGAAAGTGCTCATTAGAGAGCATGGAGGCTTAGGTGATAGGAATACTCAGGAATCCACTTCAGGTGACCCACATGCATCTCAGACAGAGTCATAAATGGATTTACTATATTTTGAGCATCATCCTACACAAGTATGTTCATCTTTTGTACTTAATTTTTTTTTTTGGAATGTGAAAAATTCGTGTAAATAATAACATCAAATTATATATATAATATAATATTAATTCAATAAGTGTCTAGTGTATACGCATGATCAGACAATGCCTGAAACTCAAAATGATTGTGTCTATATGTCGAGTGTTGTAGATATGGGCTCACCTTTTGGTCAGGTACTTAAACCAATATATATTAAATTTAGTTTGTGTGGATATATCTAATTTATTTTGAATGTGTACACATGATGTGTGATTGATATATATTATATCTAGATGCAGGGAGGTCATATGATACTTAGTGCTGACCAACCACAAGTTGTGGTGAGCGCTCCTGAGCCATCATTAGCTCAGGTGTGTTCTTTCAAAAAAATTGTTAAGTTTGAATTAAATACACATCATAGATCTAATTTATTTTTTACATTTACATACACATGTGTGAATGATCTATACAAACTATTGTACATCTATATGTAGGGATTTCATGAGATACCCATTGCAGGTGCACCTGAGACATCGTCAGCATTTATGCATGGGCAATCTCAGGTCCGTGATCATGAGGTCATATCGTTCAAGGTTGTAAACTTTACTAAATATCCTAAACAATATTTACGGATCTTTTCAATATATATATTCGAGGTTTTAACATATTGATTGCTTTATATGAATATGTAGGATATAGTAGATCAGGCATTTGGATATTATCAAGTGACAGTTATGCTACCCGTTGAACAAAATGTGCCAATAGATTCACATGATCATATGATAATTTATGCATACTAAAAATCATTTTTATTGTATTTACAAGATATTTAATTAAATTTATGTTTTTTATCCAAAAGTTTATATTTTTAGGTTTAAATATGTTTAATTATATCAAAATTTCTAAATAACTTTAAATATAGTTTCAAGTTTCTTGTACTCTTGTACAACATGATGTGAGTACATCTAATCGACCTGGAACAAAGAGGAGACTTGATTTGACTAATCGACCTGATAGTTAGATGGTTTTAAATTTTAAATAGACCAGAGATCTCTAGTTTTATTTAAGTATATGTGTTGGACTTGACATATACATATTTGTGTTTATTTATATCAGTTGACTTTAATGTGATGATTATATATGCAGTCAATTATAATCGTGTTATGTTCATTTTGATGATTATATGCACTCATGTATGTAGATCTAGATATTTTATCTAATTTTCAAGTAATACATGCACTATATAAATTCTTATCTCTACAATCAAATTATATATATATAATTTATCACATGGTTAGGTGACAAATTAAACATTCCTTAAATAGTTTAGATTATATTCCTTAAATATTTTTTGAGTGACAATCGCATGGTAGATCGACTTGATGAGAAGCTACAAAAATAATTAATGTAAGTAAAGTAACTATAATTTTTATGAGTCATTTAAGTAAATAATTTATGCGAGAAAAGAACAATATATAGTAAAAGTTACAAAATTGGATCTTATAAATTCCATACAAATTCAAATGATGTTTTCCATAGGATGGATTAAGGGGACCTAAGAGGATATAGCTTAAGGGGGGTCCTAAGAGAAATCCTTAAGGGGAGTTAAGAGGATGGCTTAAGGGTATGCAAGAGGGTGGATTAAGTGGATTTGATAGAATGAGTTTAAAGGGTGTAAGAGGGTGGATTAAGGGGATGCATGTCATGAACCCTGGGATATGGCTTAAGGGGAATTATGCGAGTGACTTAAGGGATGCAAGATTGTGGATTAAGGGTATGTAAGAGGATATGACTTAAGGGTCCTTTAAGAGGATGTCTTAAGGGGATGCAAGAGGGTGGATTAAGGGGAGTTGATAGAATGACTTAAAGGGTGTAAGAGGGTGGATTAAGGAGATGCATGTCATGAACCCTAGGATATGGCTTAATGGGTCCTAAGGGGATGGCTTAAGGGGAATTATTCAAGTGACTTAAGGGATGCAAGATTATGGATTAAGGTATGTAAGAGGATATGACTTAAGGGTCCTTTAAGAGGATGGCTTAAGGGGATGCAAGAGGGTGGATTAAGGGGAGTCGATAGAATGACTTAAAGGGTGTAAGAGGGTGGATTAAGGGGATGCATGTCATGAACCCTAGGATATGGCTTAATGGGTCCTAAAAGGATGGCTTAAGGGGAATTATGCGACTGACTTAAGGGATGCAATATTGTGGATTAAGGGTATGTAAGAGGATATGACTTAAGGGTCCTTTAAGAGGATGGCTTAAGGGGATGCAAGAGGGTGGATTAAGGGGAGTTGATAGAATGATTTAAAGGGTGTAAGCGGGTGGATTAAGGGGATGCATGTCATGAACCCTAGGATATGGCTTAATGGGTCCTAAGAGGATGGCTTAAGGGGATGCAAGAGGGTGGATTAAGGGGAGTAGATAGAATGACTTAAAGGGATGTAAGAGGGTGGAACCCTATAAACCCTAGAAACCCTAGAACCCTGTAAACCCTGGAAACCCTAGAAACCCTAGATCCTAAACCATGTGACCTAAATCATAGGAGATGAACCCTAAACCCTTAAAACCCATATAGATTTGTTATTATAAGAATCTCATGAACCCTAGAAACCCTAAACCCTAAACCATGTGACCTAAATCCTAGGAGATGAACCCTAAACCCTTAAAACCCATGTAGATTTGTTATTCTAGGCATCACATGAACCCTAGAAACCGTAAACCCTAAACCATGTGACCTAAATCCTAGGAGATCAACCCTAAACCATTAATCCATATAGATTAGTTATTTTAAGCATCTAATGAACCCTATAAACCCTAAACCCTAGACCATGTGACCTAAATCCTAGGAGATGAACCCTAAACCCTTAAAACCCATGTAGATTTGTTATTCTAAGCATCTCATGAACCCTAGAAACCGTAAACCCTAAACCATGTGACCTAAATCCTAGGAGATCAACCCTAAACCATTAATCCATATAGATTTGTTATTCTAAGCATCTCATGAACCCTAGAAACCCTAAACCCTAAACCATGTGACCTAAATCCTAGGAGATGAACCCTAAACCCTTAAAACCCATGTAGATTTGTTATTCTAAGCATCTCATGAACCCTAGAAACCCTAAACCCTAAACCATGTGACCTAAATCCTAGGAGATGAACCCTAAACCCTTAACCCTTAACCCATATATATTTGTTATTCTAAGCATCTCATGAACCCTAGAAACCCTAAACCCTAAACCATGTGACCTAAATCCTAGGAGATGAACCCTAACCCTTAAAACCCATATAGATTTTTTATTCTAATCATCTCATGAACCCTAGAAACCCTAGACCCTAAACCGTGTGACCTAAATCATAGGAGATGAACCCTAAACCCTTAAAACCCATATAGATTTGTTATTTTAAGCATCTCATGAACCCTAGAAACCCTAAACCCTAAACCATGTGACCTAAATCCTAGGAGATGAACCCTAAACCCTTAAAACCCATGTAGATTTGTTATTCTAAGCATCTCATGAACCCTAGAACCTTAAACCCTTAACCATGTGACCTAAATCCTAGGAGATGAACCCTAAACCCTTAAAACCTGTGTAGATTTGTTATTCTAAGCATTTCATGAACCCTAGAAATCGTAAACCCTAAACCATGTGACCTAAATCCTAGGAGATCAATCCTCAACCATTAATCCATCTAGATTTTTTATTCTAAGCATCTCATGAACCCTAGAAACCCTAAACCATGTGACCTAAATCCTAGGAGATGAACCCTAAACCCTTAAAACCCATGTAGATTTGTTATTCTAAGCATCTCATGAACCCTTAAAACCCTAAACCCTAAACCATGTGACCTAAATCCTAGGAGATCAACCCTAAACCATT
Source organism: Sequoiadendron giganteum (assembly GCA_007115665.2). Lineage (NCBI taxonomy): Eukaryota > Viridiplantae > Streptophyta > Pinopsida > Cupressales > Cupressaceae > Sequoiadendron > Sequoiadendron giganteum. The sequence goes on along the minus strand of CM021101.1, from coordinate 72,612,913 downwards.
AATCCATATAGATTTGTTATTCTAAGCATTTCATGAACCCTATAAGCCCTAAACCCTAAACCATGTGACCTAAATCCTAGGAGATGAACCCTAAACCCTTAAATCCCATGTAGATTTGTTATTCTAAGCATCTCATGAACCCTAGAAACCCTAAACCCTAAACCATGTGACCCAAATTCTAGGAGATCAACCCTAAACCCTAAACCCTTAAAATCTATGTAGATTTTTTATTCTAAGAATCTCATGAACCCTAGCAACCGTAAACCCTAAACCATGTGAGCTAAATCCTAGGAGATCAACCCTAAACCATTAATCCATATAGATTTTTTATTCTAAGCATCTCATGAACCCTAGAAACCCTAAACCCTAAACCATGTGACCTAAATCCTAGGAGATGAACCCTAAACCCTTAAAACCCATGTAGATTTGTTATTCTAAGCATCTCATGAACCCTTAAAACCCTAAACCCTAAACCATGTGACCTAAATCCTAGGAGATCAACCCTAAACCATTAATCCATATATATTTGTTATTCTAAGCATCTCATGAACCCTCGAAACCTTAGAAACCTTAGAACCCTAAAAACCCTGGAAACCTTAGAACCCTAGAAACCCTAGGAGATGAACCCTAAACCCTTAAAATCCATATAGATTTTTTATTCTAAGCATCTCATGAACCCTAGAAACCCTAAACCCTAAACCATGTGACCTAAATCCTAGGAGATCAACCCTAAACCATTAATCCATATAGATTTGTTATTCTAAGCATCTCATGAACCCTAGAAACCCTTAACCCTAAACCATGTGACCTAAATCATAGGAGATGAACCCTAAACCCTTAAAACCCATGTATATTTGTTATTCTAAGCATCTCATGAACCATAGAAATCGTAAACTCTAAACCATGTGACCTAAATCTTAGGAGATCAACCCTAAACCATTTAATCCATATAGATTTGTTATTCTAAGCATCTCATGAACCCTAGAAACCCTAGACCCTAAACCATGTGACCTAAATCATAGGAGATGAACCCTAAACCCTTAAAACACATATAGATTTGTTATTATAAGCATCTCATGAACCCTAGAAACCCTAAACCCTAAACCATGTGACCCAAATCCTAGGAGATCAACCCTAAACCATTAATCCATATAAATTTTTTATTCTAAGCATCTCATGAACCCTAGAAACCCTAAACCCTAAACCATGTGACCTAAATCCTAGGAGATAAACCCTAAACCCTTAAAACCCATGTAGATTTGTTATTCTAAGCATCTCATGAACCCTATAAATCGTAAACCCTAAACCATGTTACCTAAATCCTAGGAGATGAACCCTAAACCCTTAAAACCTGTATATATTAAGAGGATTCAAGAGATGAACCTAAATCTTGGGTGTGTGATCATAAGAGGATGGCTTAAGGGGATTCAAGAGGGTGCATTAAGGGGAGTTGATAGAATGAATTCAAGGGATGCAAGAGGTGGATTAAGGGGATTTGATAGAATGACTTGAAGGGATGTAAGAGGATGGAACCCTAGAAACCCTAGAAACCCTTGAAACCTTAGAACCCTAAGGGTCATAAAATGATTTGACATAAGTGGAGTTGATAGAATGAACCCTAGAAACCCTAGGAGATGAACCCTAAATCCTTAAAATCCATATAGATTTGTTATTCTAAGCATCTCATGAACCCTAGAAACCCTAAACCCTAAACCATGTGACCTAAATCCTAGGAGATCAACCCTAAACCATTAATCCATATAGATTTTTTATTCTAAGCATATCATGAACCCTAGAAACCCTAAACCCTAAACCATGTGACCTAAATCCTAGGAGATGAACCCTAAACCCTTAAAACCCATGTAGATTTGTTATTCTAAGCATCTCATGAACCCTAGAAATCGTAAACCCTAAACCATGGAACCTAAATCCTAGGAGATCAACCCTAAACCATTAATCCATATAGATTTGTTATTCTAAGCATCTCATGAACCCTAGAAACCCTAAACCCTAAACCATGTGACCTAAATCCTAGGAGATGAACCCTAAACCCTTAAAACCTATATATATTAAGGGGATTCAAGAGATGAACCTAAATCTCAGGTGCGTGATCATAAGAGGATGGCTTAAGGGGATTCAAGAGGGCACATTAAGGGGAGTTGATAGAATGAATTCAAGGGATGCAAGAGGTGGATTAAGGGGATTTGATAGAATGACTTGAAGGGATGTAAGAGGGTGGAACCCTAGAAACCCTAGAACCCTAAGGGTCATCGAATGATTTGACATAAGTGGAGTTGATAGAATGAATGCTAGAAACCCTCGATCCCTAAGGGTCATAGAATGATTTGACATAAGTGGAGTTGATAGAATGAACCCTAGAAACCCTAGAACCCTAAACCTTAAACCATATGACCTAAAGACTAGGAGATGAACCCTAAACCCTTTAAACCCATATAGATTAATTATTCTAAGCATCTCATGAACCCTAGAAACCCTAAACCCTAAACTTAAGGGGATGCAAGAGGATGAATTAATGGTACATAAGGGGATGGCTTAAGGGGTGTTGAGAGAGTGACTTAAGGGTAGATATACGAGGATATGGATTAAGGGGCCCTAATAGAATGTATTAACATGAATTAATAAAGAGACTTAAGGGGATGCAAGAGGATGGATTGAGGGTAGATATACAAGGATATGGATTAAGGGGTCCTAATAGAATGAATTAAGGGGAATTAATTATAGAGAGACTTAAATGGGATGCAAGAGGATGGATTAATGGTACATAAGAGGATGGCTTAAGGGGTTTTAAGAGAATGGCTTAAGGGGATATGAAATCAATTATTAACTTTTTATAAAATGACAATGAATTAAATTTAGTTTTATATTTATACTCTCAACTAAATGTATCTACAACTATATATAGTTATATGTCTCTAGATTTGAATTCCATTGTAATAAGAGTGCATCTCCTCTCTTTTTTGTAAAGCATCTAGTTTCAAGGGAGACCTGAAACAAAAAATGATATAAAACTTTAATTAGGAAATGACTTTAAAGACAAATATATATATCAATTAAATATATGCATACAACTAGATATACTTACCAATATTTATTTACTCCATTGTACCATCCACATCCTCTCTTTTTTGTAATGCATCTATGATTGTCTCATGATCATCCATTGAAAGTGTCCATAAAACCTTATTAGAAGGCATCCCTTGATATCTAAGTAGTTTTATATTGGTTGCCAAAATCAAATGTGAATAATGTATAATTTTCTTGTGTCTTTCATAATCTTCAAATGCAGGCAAGCCATTCTTTCTTATCAAATATTTTTGAAGCCAGGTTCCAACAAAAATGACTGAACCAGTTGGATACTCAAATTTATCATCATCCACTCTAGGATGTACCAACTTATGTTTTCTCTCAACACATCTAGCCAATTAATACTCTGTCTCCTCTTCATTCCCCTCAGGTGCAACTACAACATACACATGTCCTACAAAAATAGATTAAAAAAACTCAATAAAGAGTGACTTATATTTAATTCACATATAAACATGCATACATATAAAATTCAACTCAATAAATAATGTACCTTCTTGTACAAGATCAGAAACACGATCATAATCATCTGATGCGAATGCTTTATTATCTTCAATTATTGTTCCATGTTAAACATGTGTCGATGTAGGTGTTAACGCTCTTTGTTGCCATTGTTCGACCCATTCCATATTTTCACAAGCCTCCCAATCACTTGCAATACAAAATTGACAAAATAATTCTAACTCCCTTGTCCATATTGTCCATGTGTTTGTATTCGAACTCTTAAATGAATGCCATTTTGCATATCCATTAATTGTTTCAAAATCTTGGTGAGAACAAATATCATTTTCTTCAACTAACCAAAAGAAGTGGTGAATTATTGAGCTCTCACTTATTCTTTTACATAATTTGGTATTGCACCAATCTACAATTGCATGTGCATCTCTAAATTTTGCAGCATCCTCAAATTTTAGTTTCTCTCTGACAAGAGCTCTTTTCACACATGCACCTGCTCCATCGTGTTCTCCCTTACCATGACCGGCTTCAAAAAAACTCCATATGCGCTGGATATTATTTTCCTTATGAACTCTACATTACCAATAAAACATCCTAGCATTTTTGAATTTACCCGTGCAATTATCTAACCATATGAGATGTTATAGTAGTTGAATTCCTCTTTCTTTTAAATTTTTGTGAAATATATCAAAACAATATTGAACAAACTCAGATGAATGTAATCAATTATCACTTACATAAAAATGGTACTCTCTCAAAAATTTCTATTATCTTCTCTACTTTCATCTGCATGTCTATAAAAAATATGAACAAAAATAGCTACTTGCACTGAATTATAATACTGTGATTGAATTTCTTCTTGTGGAGCAAGAGTATTATTTTCAGCAAAATCAACAATTGACAATATAGTTCCAATTGGGAATGTGTTTTTACATAAACGAAATTGGTTATCAAGCCGATGAGCATACTAAGAGTGTTGAACATATTTAGGTACAATCTTATCTTTAAATTCTTTAATAAATGCATGTACACTAAATTTTTCCATAATTAGCTCACAACGTTTTCCAATTTTTCCATCTTTTACAGAATACTCAACATTTTTAAATTTTTTTACATCTACTAATTGTTGTCCAAACTCATTTAAACTACTTTCATGCATACATTCTCCTAGTAATGAAAAGTTAGAACATCTATCGCATTCTCCAGAAATACATGATTTTAAATTAAATAAGTTTCCGTTAGAGGGTTCACAAAACAAACCTGCTATAAAATCTTTGATTCTTTTAGGTGGCATATTAATACCACAAATGTCATGCATAATTTGGTTAACATGTAAAGTGCATCGTATATATCGAAAAATATCATAATAATAATGAAATTGTACATGAGTCTTACAACAACAAGAGATTTGTTGCTTATTAATTCTAACATACCAAGGTTTACACTTTTTGAATGATCTTTGACTTATTTTAATATTCAATGGTAAGATTGAAGCATCTAAAATTTTTTTATATAATTTAGTTTGAGTCATATCTAAGAGATTCTTTGGATGATGTACACGAATTTTGGAACCCACCCTTAATTTTAAGACATCTCTAATGTTAGGTGATACTCTTGTATTATCATGCCAAAATTTATCGATTAAAGATTTAATTTCATTAGTTAATTTCATGTCTGATCTTGGGAGTCTACCACTAAAAATCCAACATTGATTAATTGGATCCTTTTCTATATGTTCTCTTCTTTTAGCATCTCTTATCAAAGTTTTAGGATTTACTTTTATACATTTACTAATCTTACTTAACATTCTTTTATTTGAAGTTACTTTATCAACTAAAGCAGATGTTATTGCACGACGAGCCGTATTTTTATCTTTAGATTGACTTTTCTTACCTATAAAATCAATAGCATTAGCAACACTAGATATGACTTGTTCTACTGAATCATCTTTCTTTTTTGGTTTTACAAAAATACCTAATTTTTTCATCACTTTTCTCATTTTCCACATTCTCATCAATTGCACGATGAGTTGACATTGGAATCCTAATTTCTTTCTATAAAAAAACATTTTATATATTTTATTTCCGTAAGTTCTAATTTGTCTCCAAGAAACTTTACCATGAAGGTTATCTAGCACATCTTTTTCAATTGTAAAAAAAATATTTTCACCTTCATCCATACAAGGGGTTTCATTTTCATTCACACAAGGGGTTCCATTTTCATTTTCAAACGTAAAAAGGATTTCATTCTTATTTTCATCAATATGAGGGATTTGATTATCATTTGCATTCTCATAAGATATATTTTCATCATTTTTTTTGTTTTTGCATTCTTTCAACCCTAGAATTATTGATATCATCAATGGTGTATCCAGCTTCATCTAAACAAGAAAAATCAATATTATCAAGACTTGGGTTTGAAAAAATACCTGAAGAGATTGTTTGAATAGGTGCATTTTCCATATCATTGGGAGGTGGATTTGAAGACATACCCGAAGTTGTTTGCATAGGTACTATTTCCATATCATTCAAAGTTGAAGTTGAAGGCATAGTTGAGTTTGTCTCCATAATTGCATTTTCTTCTATATTCACCATCTCCACATTTGCATCATCTACATTCATTTCATCATTCATGGCTTCCTCTTCAACATTCATGGAACTAGATGCTTCCAAATTTTTCATTTGATGAATTCTTTCTCTTCTATCCCTTTGTCTTTTTGCCTCCATATCTTTATTTGCTTGAATTTCTTCGGGTGTCATTGACTTTCTACACTTTTTTCTTTGTCTTTGCTTTGATCCCATGGTTACCAAACCCTCTTTGATGAAAAAACAAATGATTTACTTGTAACCAATTTTCAAATTTTCATCTCCTTCAAATATTCAAATAAAACTATGTACTATGAAGATCCTTTCTTCTTATAAACTTTGAAGTACAAAAACATCATGAATACATCCAAAAACTCTTTTTTTGAATCTTCTTGTAAATTATTCTTGTACTTGATTCCACTTCAGAAAATTCAACCTGCACTTGTCTTTTCAACCAATTTGCAATAGAATATGCCCTGCACAAGACAAATTTGCAATAAAAAATGCAGAAAATGGCGCTTTCAGACCGTACTGCAGAAAAAGAATGTTGCAGGAAAAACGTTGTATCAAAAAATTTCAAATCAGGAAAAATGGTTATATTAGAAATGCGTACGTGTTATCTTTACCCAACGGGTAAAAACATAACGTGTACACATTTAATAACGCGTACGTGTTTCATTTAAATAACGCGTACGCGTTATTTAAAAATTTGGTTTCCCAACCCACCTGAGCCTTGGTTTTAGGCTCGGGAAAGGCTTGGCAATCTGAGCCTTAGCCTTTGACCTGCAACTAAAAAACTAAGGCAGATTGAAGAAGAATGTCCAACTTTGACAATATGGTTGATGGACTTTTTTTCTGAATCAATCTATAAAATTAAAACCCATTACAGAACACGATGTCTAGTTTCCAAATATATAATTTTTATTAAGATTGGATTATATTTTCTATTTTTAATTAATTTCAAAGCAAACTAGTCCTTAAACTTGAAATATCAGACTTTTTTTGTTTTTTAATAACTTTTTTTTGGTTAAGTTTCTTGTAAAAAAAATTATATGACATCAATCTTCAGACAATTCTTTACACAATGAAAAAAAAAAGTTTCAAAAAATGTTTAGTTTAGGTCAAATTATGTTGTCCGTACACGTTGATTTTTAAAACAACAATTAAGGCCAATAAAAATTTAATAAAAAAAAAAATCATCAAAAAATTACAAAAAAATTCCTCATCAATTTTCATGTTGTTAGATCTCCTTCCCCAAAATTAATTAGCAAAATACTTTTATTTGGGTCAAAAAGTGGTGTCCGTACACGTGCATGGTATGATAAACAAATAGGGACTTTTAAAAAGTGGTTTTTATAGATCCCTATCAAAATTTAATTTCTACAATCTGGGTATTTGAATAATTTACATATTTAGAAACTAGATTCAAAATTATAAATTTCATATTTTTGATGTTTTTTTTTAATTCATTGTGTAAGTGCCTCAAATTTTCAGTCCAGGTGTGACAAATTCTGAAAAACAGCAAAAACACTTCCACTTTTTGAGCTTTTTGTGGACACAACTTCTTGCATCAGCCCCAAGGACTAAGGGAAGAAATCAAGTAGTCCAAGCAAAAGAAGAAAGTGTAGGATCTCCATCCCATGTGGAAGAACCTGAAGTTGTAGAGTCATTCTTGATGAGAAGAGCATTGTTCAAACTACCCAAGGAGAAAGAACATTCCCAAAGAAAGATTTTGTTCAATACATCATGCAAATCCCAAGTTAAACATTACAAAATGGTATTGATTCAAGTAGCACTGATAATTTAGTTTCAGTAGAAATGGTAGAAGCTTGGGTTGAAAAGAATTTTGCATCAAACTCCATATAAGGTTTCTTGGCTCAATAAAGCATAACAAGTGTAAGTAAATGAATAATGTTGGGTAGAATTTCACATTGGAAGCTATAAAGATAAGGTTCTTTGTGATGTAATCCCATTGGATGTGTTTCATGTGTTATTAGGAAGGCCTTGGCAATATGATAGGAAAGTTATTCATGATGGGAGACAAACCACTTATACTATTGAAAAAGATGGTAGAAAGCATACCTTTCTACCCTTGAAAGAAGAAGATGGAAAAGTGACTAGTACTAGTGTCTTGATGATGAGCAAGGAGGAATTTTTTAATATAATGAAAGATTCAAATACGGGTTTTCCACTAATAAACAAAACTAGAAATATTATGACAAAAACAAGTTGAACAAGCTGCCTCAAGAGATACAAATCATGTTGGAAGAGTATGATGATATAGTGATGAATGAGCTACCCAATGAGCCGTCGCCTATTAGGAGTATTAGTCTTCATATTGACTTAATACCTAGTACAATATTTCCAAATAAAGCTTCCTACAAGATGACTCCACATGAAAATCTAGAGATCAAGAAGCAAGTGCAAGAACTATTGGGAAAAGGTTTGATAAAATAAAGTTTTGGCCCATGTTATTACCAACAATATTGGTACCAAAGCAAGAAGGAGATTGGAGGATGTGCATAGATTCAAGATCAATAAATAATATTACCATTAGGTATAGGTTCCCTCTTCCAAGAATAGATGATTTGATTGATTATTTGTGTGGTTCTAAGTATTTTTATTAGATTGATCTCAAGAGTGGTCATCATCAAATACAGATAAGGGAAGGATATGAATAGAAAACTGCCTTTAAGAATAATGAGGGGTTATATGAGTGGCTTGTTATGTCATTTGGTCTTACCAATGCTCCAAGTACATTTATGCGACTAATGAATGAAGTTCTAAAAAACTTCATAGGCGAATTTTTAATTGTTTATTTGGATGACATATTGATCTATAAATCAAGAAAGGAAGAACATATAAAACACCTTAGGATGGTAATACAAACATTGCAAGAAGAAATATTATTGATTATAAATTTTTATTCATAAGGATGAAATTAGTGTATCTTGGTTTTGAGATTTCTCAAGGTGGTTTAAAGATGGACAAGGACAAAGTGAAAGCCTAATTGATTGGCCAACTCCCAAAACAACTTATGAGGTAAAAAAATTCATGGTTTGGCAAGTTTTTAAAGGAAATTTATTAGAAAATTTAGTGGAATTTTTGCACCACTCATAGATGCTATAATAGGGTATAAAATAAAGTTTGTTGGACTAATGTTGATAAAATAAAATAAAAAATTTAAGAAGAAAAACACTTTTTGATTTTAACAAGGTTTTCCAAGTTAAATGTGATGCAAGTGGGGTAGTCATTGGAGTTGTCCTAAGTCAAGAAGGTAGACCTATTGCATACTTTAGTGAGAAGTTAAATGTTTCAAAAAAAAGGTGTTTTGCTTATGTTGAGTTTTATGCTTTGTTTCAAGCCTTAAGGAAGTGGAGACATTATTTCATGCCTAAGTAATTTATTATTTTCATTGATAATCATGCACTATAATTCATAACCAACCAGCCCAAATTAAGTCAAAGACACATGAAATGGGTGGAGTATTTACAAAAAATCACTTGTATTATCAAGCACAAAAAATTCCAAGCCAATAAGGTAGCAAATGCTTTGAGTAGGAGAGCCTTCATAATAAGAGAAATTCAGATAGAAAGTGGAGGAATAGAGTCTCTTAAGGATTTGTACAAATCTGATTTGGATTTCCAAGAAGCCTATGAGGTGCATAAAAAACCAACTATAAGAAATACAAAACATTGTATGGACTACATGTTGCAAGATGGATTAATTTTTAAAGGATTATAACTATGTGTACCAAGGAGTTTCGTGAGAGAAAATTTAATTAGAGAAAAATATTGTGTGAGTCTTGTAGGTCATTTTTTCCTAGATAAGACTTTAGGTCAGTTAAGTGTTCATTACTTTTAGCCTAAAATGCAATCAGATGTGAGAAATTTTATAGAAAGGTGTAAATTATGTCAATATACTAAGGAAAAGAGTACAAATGCAGGTCTATATCAACCTTTCCCATATCCCAAATAGACCTTGGGACTCCACTAGTATGGATTTCGTTTTGGGTCTACCTAGAACCCAAAGAGGCCATGATTCAATCTATTGTAGTAGATGGTTTTTCTAAATGGCTCATTTTATAGTATGCAAAACCAAAAGTGATTCTACTCATTTTTTATTTGTTCTTCAAAGAGGCGATTAGATTACATGCATTCCACTAAGCATTATATTAGATAGAGTTACTAAATTTGTGGGACACTTTTGGAAGATTTTACAGAAGAATTTGGACACTAATTTAAATTTTAGTTCAACATACCAGCCTCAAAGTGATGGACAAATAGAGGTGGTCAACAAGACTTTGGGCAATCTACTAAGAGGCTTAGCAAAGGATAATCCCAAACAATGGGATCTCATCTTGGCCCAAGCAAAATTTTCTTACAATGATTCACCTAATAGGAGTACATGTATGAGTCCTTTTCAAAGTCTATGGTTCACATCCTAGAGGTATTTTTTAGTTGAGGGGTTTAGGAAAAATGGATAAAAGAAGTGCTAAGGGAGAGGAGTTTTCTATTGATATGCAAGAAATACATGAACAAGTCAAGAAATAATTGGAGGAAAGTGTGACTAAATACAAGAAACATGGAAAATTGAAGAGGAAAGAGGTTAATCTTCAAATTGGATACATGGTATTAGCTCATTTGAGGAAGGACAAGTTTTCAAAAGGTGAGTATAACAAATTGAAAATGAAGAAAATTGACCCTTGTAAGATTTTAAGAAAGTTTTCTAACAATGCTTATGATATAGAATTTCCAAGTGGTGTTGGAATATCTCCTATATTTAATGTTACACACTTGTATCAATACAAAGAAGGTGATGATGAAGGTGGCATAGCTAAAAGCAAGGAAATTTTAGTTAGGAAATGGGAAAACCAATTGACAAAAGATAACAAGGAAGAACTAGAAGCTATTCTAGACAACCAAGTTGTTGAACAAACAAGGGGTAAAGAGTACTACAATTACTTCTAGTGAAGTGGAAAATTCATTCAATAGAGGATGCTACTTGGATGACTGAATCAGGCATCAATAAGCATGGGAGTAACCTTGCAAACCTCATGAGTAGGAGCTCATGAGCTAAATTTTTGCTCCTTGGGAGTATGATGCAAGAGCATCATTTTATCTTGTTCTAGATTTCATCAATCTCAATCATATATCCTATAATTGATCATTCACATTTGATCAATCATCTTATCCCACTCATTTTATTAATCAAATAATATCTTTACTATTTAATTAATAATTTCTTAATATTTATTCTATTTATTTCTATCACTCCTAAGGTCTATCTCTTGGTAAATAACTATCCAATATTTATTTACCTAGGCCTTTATCCCCTTCCTTCCCAAATTAAATAAATATCTTTACTTAATTTATTTTCCTTTTATCCATTTTTCGTTAATCCATCCTAATCACCTTCAACCACCTAACTATATTCTAATCATTTACACATGCATCTAAACAATGATTAATAAAGGTTCAATTGACCCATGTCCCTATGTGGATCCACATGTCATATCTTGTACATGCATGATGTAGCATGAGGTACTTGAGGCATGGACCATTTCTTCTATTCCCCATAAATCTAGATTTAAATTCATCCTATGTACTTGGGGTATTGGAACACTACAAATATTTCCTTTTTGAGATCCTTCTAAAGTACTTTTAATTACTTCCTCGCATCCCCACCATCCATTATTTCCCAAGGTTGATCTCAACCCTCCATTATCCTACAATATTAAATCCTCCCATCTCAACCAAACCACTTCATCCACATGTCCATCCCTCCTTCTTTAAGAGGTCTCAAGTATATTCGGCCTTTGATTTTCCTTTTTAATCATAGCCGCCTATTTATCTCTCCAAAACTCTATAAATTGGAGACCCCTTTATCAATTTAATAAGAACTTTGAATGCAAAGTTATGTTTTTTTATTGAGCATTTGACATATCACCATAGTCATAATCACTTCAAGCATTTCAAATAATCCACTATAACTAGTGCAGCAAGGGAGTTCAAGATAAGTATATTTGCATTTTTTGTTTATTATTTGAATTCCTTTATATGTCTTTACTTGAGTGTTTTCTTTGGTTGTGAATCGGGTAGTTCAGATTAGTTTAGATTATTTTCTCATGTTTGGTTTCACTTGCACATAGTGATCCTTCAAATTCCTTTTGTACTTGGTCATAGACATCAAGTGTTAGCCTTTTGATTCATGCAATTTTAAATAATTCTAAATTTATTTCATATGTAGAAGGTCTTTTTATGAGTGGAACACAATTTTCATAGAGGAGTATTCCTCTTTGATGAATAAGCATACATGGGATCATACTTTTTTTCTAAGGGAATAAAGTGTATTTTGTGCATTTGGATTTACCACATGGTTCTATTGATAACTATAAGGCATTTTTTGTGGCTAAGGGGTTTTCACAAACTCAAGAGTATTGCTTATTCTAAGACTTTTACTCATGTTCCCAAGATAGATTCTATTTTCTTGTACTTTTACTTGCTACATCCTAGGGATGGTCAATTTATAAAGTAGATGTGAAGAGTTAATTTTACACAATGATCTTCATGAAGAGATTTATATGTATCTAAGCATCCAGGTTTTTCTTAGAACTCTTCACTTGTTTGTAAGATTCATCATTCATTAAATGATCTCAAACAAGACCCTCAAAATAAGTATGAGAAGATAGACCATTACACATAGTTGTCATAGAGGAGTATAATTCTTTGATGAAGAATCATACTTGGGATCTACTTTTCTTTCTAAGGGAATAAATCCGGTTCAGTGCAATTGGACTTACCACATGAAATATGACGTTGATGTTCTATTGATAAATACTAGGCACATTTTGTGGCTTAAGGGATTTTTGTTTGGTGTGGAGCCTGATCAGTCTCCAAGTGGGAGATTGTTGGTATGTGGTGATTGATCATGCAAATATTGTACACTCGTAACGTATCCTCGTCGGGGTTCAGGGATGGTTTGAGCCCGCGTGGGGATTTGGGGGTGGCAACCCCTGATAGCAGGGGTTTACGGGTGCAACCCTTAAATTTTTTTTCGTTAACATGTCAAGGTTTCTCCCATTAACACGTCAAGGTTTTCCCACTAACACATCAAATAAAAAATGACTTTGTAAAACCCTAATTCTAGAAGCTTTCAAAAAGCTTGTTATAAGTGGTTGGGATGTAAGTTGGGGTGTGTGTGATTCACGAGATTGTAATCTATTTTGCACTAGATAATAAAATTATTTGGGTGGTTGAGTTTATGTGGATGTAGCCCATATTAGGTGAACCAAGTTAAAAGTTTGTGTTGATCTCTTTTGTGTTATTCTTCATTATTATTTATGGGTTATTTGTCTACATATAATTGTTAATGTTTATTGCTCGAATCTGCCTAAACCCTAACAATTTTCACAAGTCAAGGGTATTGAAAATTCTAAGACTTTTACTCATGTTATCAAGAATTATTCCATTTGTCTTGTACTTTCACTTGATACAAAGGAGTAGGTTGCAAACATCTTCATTAAGACTTTGACATCACCTTGTTATCTTCAACTATGCATAATTCTTGGGGTGAAGGAAGTTGTCTTTAGGGGGTCATCTTGAGTCCTCCTTTGTTCACTTGTACATGCTTTCTTTTCATGCGTATTTCTCTTTTGGAGAGGATTTTTCTGTCATAGGGTTTTCTCCTTTTTCTATTTGTGAAAGATATTGTGTACATGGGTACCTCATTAGGCTATGTTGGTGATACCAATATTTATTTTTATTCAATATTTCCTAAATCCCTAAGTTGCACTTAAGGAGGTGGTATTGGTGTGAACAAGGTACATTACCTAGCTACTTACACTATAGAAGCTATTCACACCCTATTCCTTAAGCTTACTTAGGTCATTTACTTTTTGTGCCTCATTTTATAGTATTAAAAAACTTTTCATGATCTTATTTTTTCGTAGGGCTTCATCTAGATCTTTATCCTTACCTATATAGCAAGGTCATCTTATTGCATTGTACAACATACTATATTTATATATTTTTGGCAATATAGTAATATTTATTGCATCTCTCCTGATTTTTTGTTTTTTTGTTTCGTTGTTAGATTTTTGTATGTATGAGTTATTCCATAACTCCAACAATGAGCTCAATATCATTTAGAAACATCTCAAAGGCAATATAGTTAGGTTTCACAACCTAACTTTAAATGTCATGGAACTTTTTGCACTAAAAAAATCCTCTCCTCTCCAAGAGTTTTTTAACTTGATTAATGCATCAAGGGTGATCAAATTTCTACAATTGAAAGCAAGACTAATAAAAAGGGAAGACAACTCTTATGATTCATAATTCTTAATTACATGTTCATGCTCTCACCACTATGTGTTTAACGGTCTTTTGATTCTTTGATTTGTTAAAGGCACCATACCTAATAATTTGTAAATTGTAATCTATTAGGCTAGTTTTGTTTCCTAGACTTTACTTCTATACAAGGTCATTACTACCAATCTTTTGACACTTTTTCACTATTTACTAGTTAGCCTCTACATAAAGGAGTACATATGAACTGCTACTAGTTTGTAAATGAAATTCTTGATTCATTTTCCCACTATGAAGGCAATAATATTTTATATTTCCTTCAATATTAATAGAAAGGAATAGGTCCCTTACAATTTGAATTATTTAAAATATAAAAAATGTAAAGTTCTCCAAAATGTAGATTGAAAATAGTTTTAGTAATCAATATGAGGTTCTACTTTTAATTACAATATATAACTTTTTTTTATCTAAAATATAATTAAATTACACAAATAAATTCTTCAACTATTTGTTTCAAAAAATTTATAACAAGAAATCATAAGGGTTGAGGTTGTACATGTTCAAATTAAATTGAAGCATGAAAATAAGAGTTGGGGAAGAAAATGTGTATTTTTTTAAAGGATAAAGTATATGCAAAAGGGCACATAAAGGTTAGGAAGAATTTCTTGATTGTTGTAAATAGGTTCCAAGATCTTTGTTTATGTAACAATCTTGTATAGAGATGTTCATGTGCATGTCAACATGTTTGTCCTAGTATGGTCCTATTTGCGTTAGTGTAGTTGTGTCTTTTCCCATATGTAATGTCATGTAGGGTGAGATTGTGTACCATGACATGTAACTAAAAGAAAAAGAAGGTGATGAAGATTATATGTGGAATTTGCCTCCATATGATCCTAAGACTATTTAATAATTTATAGATAATATATTTAGATGTTTGACCCTATATCTCCCATAAAACTTCTAAGATTTTTTTTATTGATTATTAAATGTCTATCACATGTGTATTTGGGTGTTGACTAGTTAAAGTTGTGTAAATTCAAAGCAATTGAATAAGAAAATAAGAATTTGAAGTGAAGGGACACCATTACATGCAATCTTATCCAAAATAACAAAGATAAACAAATATCAAAGTCAAAGTATAAAGGGATGGAAAAACGATGTGGATTTAGCTTATTGAGAGTCAAAGTCATATTGATACAAAATACAAAATACAAAATGATGCAGAAAAATGCATTTTAACTGGGAAAACTTCCAAACTTTTGTCATATGTGAGGTGAGAAAATAGGTATTCCTCCTACCCAGGAGCCAAATTCTCCATGAATTGCGGTCAATCCCACGTGTTAAAATTGAAACCAAAGAGAGAATAAATGACGCTACTTGACTTGTAAGCAACTCGAATGACAGGCGACTCACCTAAAAAAGGTTTGACAGGATTGAATTTAGAACTAGTCAAGGATTGGAGTTAGAGCATTACTGAAATTTGGAAGGATTATTCAATTTAAGATTTAAACATCCATGAGGAGCTATTATGTTTCTCATTTCTGTATAGTATAATATTATTTTTAGTTATGTTCACAAGTTTTGTTCAAGAATATATGTTTTGTGTGTATGATGGTATTGTTGATGGTCTAAATTTTTTTAAGGATAAATGCATCATATAAGATTATTAAGAATGTATTTTTTTAGAGATGTGGGATTTGATCTACATATTGATCTATAAGATTATAAAGGATTTATTATTTATTCTACTTCAATCTAATTATAAGATGAAAATAAGAACGACATCTAAAAAAGTAAATAACACAAAATGTGAAGACTTATGCTAGATAGATTTCTTCTTGTAACCATAACAAAGTTTTGCAACACACAATGTAGTAGTTAATAGAATTGATAACAAATAGAACATATATGTATTGGATCGGGAATGATGTTTTAAATCCCCTCTTTTAGAAATGGGAAGGTGTTGCCAATCAGTGGGCTGGTCTGTTTGTTTTTGTTGGGTCTATGTTGTCCATGTGTCATGTCTATTATCTTTTTGGTCTCTGTTGTTTTTTATTCGGTATCTATAATGTATTGCTGAACTTGGTTCCTTTTTGGCCCCTTGGGCTCTTCATGTAATGGGTACAACACCCAATAAATGTTCCTTAGCTTATCAAAAACATATATGTATTAGACAACTCATGTACATAAACTAAGAATCAGAACTTATGAAGAGAACTTATTGTATTAATGTTTTTATAACAATGGACATCTACATATAATGCAATATATTTGATTGTAGACACATGTTCATGGAGCTTCCTCTATTTAGTTACAAAAGCTAGATAATGATCCACATACAGGACTCAAAAGTTCATTTTTACTTAGAAATCATCTACTTCAAAATGGGCATGTAGGCCATATATATAAAGAATTCTCGATCCAAAAGAGACATTTTAAAGTGTATTTAACCAAAGTATAGAGGAGCTCTCTTTCCTAAGGATAAGTAGTCTTTCATAAATTTCATGAAAGAGAAGATAAATTTGCAACAACGTAAGACTTTAGACTCGATTGATTTGTCTAAAGGTAGGAAATCCATTGGCTATGTTGGTGTAGGTTTTTATTTTCCCTTAGTACTAGGTTTTTCTTACACTTTTATTAGGCTTGCTTAGGATAATAAAGTGAGCTTATTACTAGGAGATAAGTGTGTGGTGTCCCCTTCTTTAAAGGGTGGAACACTTTCCACTTTTGGTGGTCCATCTCCACTTTTTGTGGTTGATTCCTTAATCTCTTAGAGTCCTAGTTTGCATTCTTATGTTTTTCTAGTTTATGTAACTTTGATTTTTTCTTAAAAGTTCATTGGGTTATTCAATCTATTTTAGATTTCTAACAGGCTAGAAGTGGGTGTTTGGAACATAAATAGTGTGGTTAAATTTATTAAATTGTGTGCATCATTAAAAGATCAAATGAAAGAAATTTAAATGTGAATGAAAGATGCTCTAAATTTGACCTACTTCAACATGTTTCAAGCTAGGGCTGACTATTTAACAACACAATGTACTTTAGAGACACAAACTAGAAACAAAAACAAGATATTTCAATGATAAAAGAGAAGAAAAAGGAAAGGTTTCGCCTAATTTCAAGAAGATAAAAATATGAAAATTTGTGAGGATGATAATTTATATATGTGAAAATGTCCCTAAAGAGAATATTTGATTACATAAAAAATGGAGGTGAAACAAACATTGAACAATATGATTGAACTATGTGAAAGAAAGGTAAAATGAAGAAAACAAAAAAGTTTCACCCAATTTTCTAAATTTATATTAGAATATCTAGATTTAAATTTTTAAAAAATATAATAAATATGAGTCCATAAATCTCAAAATAATATTCTTATTTGGAATCAAAATGCCCTCCTAGATGACTTAGTTTTATTTGAATGCTTGCTAAACTTTTGAGAGTTAACTATAGATTTGATTGGATTATAATTGTCTAAAAATTAACACATGGAACTTCCTTCATAATTTTGATAATTAATTCTAACTATAACCTATCATGAAAATGAGTAGAAGATGAAGCAAAACATATCACAAATAGGCTTAAAGACACTAAAAGTGATGAAAAAACATAGAGAACCAAGAGGGCTTCTCTTGATTTTTGGATGGTATGGATATGAAACTTGTAGAGATGATAATGGATAGATTATAATCTTCTCTAAAGATTTTATCAATCATATATTATAAAAAGATAAGAAACCAAAAGAAAATAGTGTAGGGTATAGTTAAACAAATGATGATAGAATACAACCAAAATGGTGGTTCACTTGATTTTGGAAAGGTAGAACCTTTGAACATTGTGTGATTGTTGGTTACAAAACATAGAAGTATCATTAGATATTTCGCTTGATGAACTACAATTTATATGGGAAAAATTAACATAAAAATATATATTCTTGAACTATGGAAAAAAAATCAAAATAAAAAAATGGAAAGTTTTCACTTGAATTTTTATTTTGTATGAGAAGATATAAGACATGAATATTATGAGATATTCATGATGAATATTTTATTTCAAAAATTTAAAATAACAAAGATGTTTAAGTTCAAGACACCCTAATCCTATCTGGATATCTTGTTGAGCTTTTCAAAATTGGCTAGAAATTAAAATGTCTTAGATCTACCTAAAAATTTATAGGGAGGTTTATGTTGTAGTTTTAAGCTTACTCCCCTCTCAATTTTTTTATATTCTTCACCATTTTTCTATATTTGACCTAAAATTCCAAAAATGTATAGAAAACCTTGCAAAAATAAATGGTTAAAAGGAAGTATGCCTTGGTCAACTCCCTTGTGGTATTTTAATTTACAAAAATGATATATGATGGATAACAATCTAAAAATTAATTTTATGTTAATAAATCACTTAAATTCAAAGCATAAATATGAAAACATGGATGATTTATCGAGATTGGGAATATAAACAATGCAAATAATGAGGGATGGGGAGAAGGATTGAAATTATCAAATGATAAAATGGGACGAGAAAACTAATAAGGCATTGAACTTAACTAAAATTAAATGGGAAGACATGGTTTTACGAAATTTTTGGTTGATTTGGAAGGAATTTAAAAAACACAAGTTAAAACTAGGGTTTGGAGGAAAAGAGGCAAGGTGACAAAAGGAAAAAAATTAATCAAATGGATACCCAAAGCCACAATTACGATATGCATTTGAGGGGGGGTAACATTGGAGATATAAATAAGAAATTTACTTGAAAGTTATCTAGTTTACCATATTTCGAGCATGTTAACACTCTAACTTGTACTAATGTTGAATGAAAGTATAGAGGACCTAAGCTCTCTTTCCTAAGGATAATAAATCATGAATAAATTTCATGAAAGAGAAGATGATGAAATTATAACAATGTAAGACTTGATACTTGGTTGATTTTCATAAAGTTAGGAAATCCATTAGCTACAAGTAGGTGTTTGCAATATAAATATTTTGGTTATCAAGTTATTAAATTGTGTGCATAATATGAAAGAAATTTAAATGTTTGTAAAAGATACTATAAATCTAATCTATGACAATATGTTTTGGGACTAACTATTAAACAACACAATAGACTTTGGAACCACAAAATATAAATAAGAGCAAGATATTTTGATATTTTAATGATAAAAGAGAAGAAATAGGAAAAGTTTCACCTAATTTCAAGAAGATAAAAGTCTAAAAAATTATGGAGATGAGAAAATTCATATACGTTAAAACTTCATTACAAAAGATATTTGATTAAATAAAAATAGAGATGTCATATAAAATAAAGAATATGATTTAACTATGTGAAAGAAAGGAAAAATAAAAAAAATAAAAATATTTTACCTAATTTTTTAATGTTATTTTAGAATATCTAAGATCTAATTTTTTTAATAAATTGGTAATAATTATGAGTCAATCATTTTTTAAACATTCTACTATTTCTAATGGTTGAGAAGTCAGAATTGGAGTTGTGTAAAAGAGAAAGCATTTCAATAAGAAAAATTGAATTTCAAATTAAGGAACATCTTACATGCAATCTTATCCAAAATAACAAAGATAAACAAATACAAAGTCGAAGTATAAGGGGATGGAAACTTAGTAAACCACTTGGATTAAACAAAAATTCTCCATGGACTGCGGTCACTCTCACGTGTTAAAATTGAAAACAAATGGGAGACTAAATGACGCTACTTGACCTATAACCAACTTCAATGGCAGGCGACTTGTCTTAGGCTTATCCTTTATTCTCTTACTAGAAAAGGGAAGAAACATGAACTATCCAATCAGCCTCCTATTGAGGTTACTAATATCTATCATTTAATGTATCCACACCCTCTTTTAGCATTTTCATACTACTTTTAATTTTTTTTGTTTTGGTTTTTTTATTTGGACTAATTCCATTAATCTAAATTTTTTTTATTGTGTTGTGCATTTTCTATTGTTTATTTTGTGTTTTAAAATCATGGAATTTTAATTTTTTTTGTAGGTACATTTGTTGAAGGAAATATCTTTTTCACCTAGTTTGAGAACACTTGACTTTCTAAGTGAATGAACCATTTAATTTCATATGTAGACACCTAAAATATTCTCTAGTCATCCATCACCTATCCCTAATTGGCCAATTCCATCGCCTAGTCTAGTCCCATTACATGAATTCCATCACTTAATTAAATAATCATGTTATTCAACTAACCACCTTTTGAACCATCTCCTCACAATAAATAAATATCATATTCCACCTATTATCCATCTCACATGTGGCTAAAATAATTAAATAATATTATTATTTAATTAGGCATATGTTCCCTCGACACATTCCAAGAATAAAGGGCACCTAGGAACACTTGTTATTCTTTCAACCCATTCCAAGAATATAGCCCCACTAGATACACATGTCCCTTATTTCCCTGTCCTCACAACAACTTACTAAATTTAGTAAGTTCATCTTAGTCATTCACAATCTAACAACCTCCATATCCACCCTTCATCATCTCCTTGATCCTAGGGAATTCCTCTCAACCATCCTCAACCATTGATCTCACAATCGAATCTTGACCATCCATTCTCCCTTCCAAAATTCTATAAATTCAGGCATTCTATCCTTCATTCCATATCGATTATCACTTATGCTAAGTCATGCTCTCAAAATAGGTGTCTTCAAGAAAATGAGCATCCACATCCTAACTAGTCAAGGAGAAAATCAAATCACAATTTGGAGGTTATGGTAACATTTTCTCTGATTGTTGTATGTTATGATTTATTTTGATCTCTTTGTGAGCTCTATCTAGAGGATTTGCTTTATTTGGATATCAAGTTTACAATCTAGTTTGTTTTCATTTGTATTTCAAATATTTGGTATTACATCATGTTTGTGATCTCTTTTAACTAAATTCTCTCCACTCACACCTTCAATTTCTCTTTGAGATAAAATATTATATTTGATCATTCTTTTAATCTTAAGGCCTCATCATGCATATGCTTGTCTCTCACATCAAAAGACAAGCTTGAGAATCCAAAACACATGGTTACCTTTCCCTTTAGAGGGGCCTACCTTAGATTTCATCACCAAGGGGACAACCTCAAAATAAATACTTTAGTAGTCTAAAAAGTGAGGTGAATGAAAAGATACACCTCTTGGAAGTGAGAAATTGTCATTTGGGCTAAGCCCTTGAGAACTTTAAACCTTAGGGAAGTGAAGGTAGAGAGTGGGTTACCCTCTCCTCCTGGTTGTATGACTTGTTTTCCTTTCATCTATAGATCAATCCCCATTTACCTTTGATGTATTTCAAGGATAGCCCTTAGAAGCTTGTTTGAACCTATATAGGACTATTAGTCATCCTTTATTGTGGTCCACCAAATACTAGTTATGCCCAAGAAGTTACCCACAACATATTTTTAAGTGGTGAGAGGTAGAATTCACCTTTTGGAAAGGAATTTGGCCTATAACGATAAGGGATCTAATGTAATTTGGCACTCCCTACCTATCAATCACTAATAAATAGTGTAACTGAGGGAATTTTCCTAGGTTTAGCAAATCATATGCAAAACATAAAAACCCCAAAGTAATAATGAAGTGCAAAGGAATAAATGAAAACAAATGAAACAATCTCACCAAGTCTTCATTCTCCATGGCTGACCTCCATTATACCTTCTCAAATTGCTGAAATTATGAGATTGCCCTCAGATTTGTGATGAGCAATCTAATGATAATGACAAATCCTAAGCAAGTGTTAAAGGATTCTTAAATGATTATGCAAGAAAACTAATTCCTACATGCAAACTAATTAGAAAAATGACAAATATGAAGACAAGCAAATAAGAGATGCAAGATTCAAGATTTGCAAGATGTCAAAATGAGAACAAATTTGTCATTTGTAGAAAATACAATTTTGGATGAATGGGCAAGATTGAAGATTGAGAAATGCCCTAGAATCAAAGGTCAAGATTCAAAATAACAACCCACAATTAGGGTTAGGGCAACTTTACGGTGAAATTCAAAATGAGTGGACAAGATTTAATTTAAGAAATTAAATCAAGGAATGAGAATATGTGTGATAGGGAGATAAGATTTGGTATAGAAAAAGAATGAGTTAGAGAATCAAATAATTTTAGAAATTACTTAATTTGTGGAGGGAAAAGCTATTTTGAATTTAATATTTAATTTAATTCAAAATGGTGGAGTCATGTGACGGTAAATAATAACTAAATTATTTACTTGAAAAGAGGGAAATTCAAATAAATGATTTTATTTAAATTTGGAAAAGAATTAAATAAGACAATTAAATAATTAATTTTAAATTATTTAATTGTGGAAGAAGTGGGTTAATAATTAAATAAATTATGGGGGATTTATTTAATTATGAGAAGACTTTAATATTAGAGACGCGTTTAAATAAAGTACATTTATTTAAATAATCAAGAGGGAAATAATGGATTGATTAAATAAATTTAATAATTTATTTAATTTGAAGAGGACATTAGTGTCATATTTAAATAAACGTGATTTATTTAAATAGTCAAGAAGAATAAGAGAGGTGAATTAATTAAATATTTGATCATTATTTAATTAATAGTTGAATTTGGATAGAGGGACATAATCAAATTATGTTTAGAAGAATTAATGAGAAAATTGAGTTCGCAAGCCTAGGTCAATTTTATGTGTCTACATTTTTTCCATCTTTGTCATAATGCAGTTTATCGCGTTATGAAAAAGAAAACAAGTCAAGGATATGCCCCAGCGAAGGAACAGAGTGTGTATGCCCCCTCGGGAATATTTTTGAATTTTGGCTTGGGATCAGAAAATTTTGGAAAGTGTCCCAATAAATTAAAAGGATGCCCAAAAAAACAACAACACAATTGGTTTCAAAATTGGATGACGTTAAGATAGTGAAAAGGTTGGTCAAAGGCAATCAAAAGAACCTCCAATATTAACCCAAATGGCAATTTTAGATGGAGGGGCAATTTTATGAAGACTAAAATGAGTGTCTTATGTCAAATGATTTTTAGGAAAGGTTTACTAACTATTCAAAGTTTGGCCAATGTCGCAATTTGGATTCTCAACGGACTTGTTTGGAGGACTAAAGTGACAAGGTGAAAAATGACAAAGTGACGTTTCCACACTAGACTTATGAGTTGGAAATGGCTCACAAGAGGACAATGACTAAGGATTGATTTTGTTTTGGCTTGGCCCAATGACAGTCTATTTTTGAGGCAATGGTTTGACAAAGTAAGGAAAGTCTGTCTATCTTAAAGTTTGCAAAAATTGAGGACTTTGGGATTTGTCTATGGTGAAAATGATGGTGGAATCTAGAAAATTTCAATGTAAAGGTATGATTATTGTTAAGGCCAAATGAAAAATCTAAAGGTGCAATGGTTGATTGTCTAAGCAAGTTTATCTGGTTTGGTACAGAAACTGCGAAGGAAAGATGTCTAAAAACAAATTGAAAATGTTTGGGCTCGTGTTTTGATCATGACAATGAATTTCTTAATGACAAGAAAATGCATTGTTTTAGGTCTCAAATGCGTTTTAGTTTCAAATGTGGTGTTTAAAGAAGCAACTGCATTGTAGGAAGGCAAATGTGTTGCAGAGCAATCAGATGTGTCTCAAATTTTAACAAATATGTTGCAATCTGGCAGATGTGTTGTAGGATTTAGTAGGTGTTGTGGAGAATGAAAAATACATCATAGGTTTAGCAAATGCGGCGTTTCAGGTCATAGATATGGTGCAATAGAGTGATTGTGGTTCTAGAAGTAGCAAATGAGTTGTAGTTTTGGCAAATGCGTTGCAAAGTCTGGTTTTTGGAAGAAAAAAATTGGCAAATTGTGAAGTTTGTTTCAGATTTAAAGTGTTATTCCAAATTTGAAAAGGATGTTTAATTGTTCATTTTGTCTAAGAAACACTTGGAAAAAATATTGTCTTAGAAAATTTGTGAAAAATAAACACAAAGAAAACATCTACAACCCTATGGTTTAAAGGACTATATTCTTTTGGATTCCACGTGATTTTTACTCCAACCACACTTGCTCTTAGCGGATGAATTCAAAATCTTGGCCCTACGGGCTCCCCCTTACAGTGCACTCACTTCTCAGGGAAACCAAGCTTCCAACCCCCATGAATCTCCCATCGCAGGCTGGTCATCTCTACTAAAAACAACGAGAATGTGGATGCCTTCACAATGACCGTTGTTGCACCAAATAATAGATAAAGGATTTTGGCCTTACTATAACAAGGGTTTTAATGTGGGTATTTCGTTCGTGGGGGACCATCCATGCGGCAAGATACCATTGTTGTCCTTCTTGTTAAAACAGTCCTCGTGATACTCAAACGTTTCTCAAGTACCCACACTTATATACTAGTTGGAAGTTGTTTGGCTTTAGTGTGTTACCAGTTGGGTCGTTCCTTGGGGTGATTACTTTTTCCCACCAGGCAGGCCCTCTAGGATAAACAATAGAAAGTTAGTACATCCATAGTTCGATCAATCTTTGCTTGCATAAAAAAAAAGAGAACACACGCAATGTACTAGGCTCACACTAGCAAGATTTGTTCTTTTTAAGCTAAAACTGAAATATGAAGGGTGATAAAGTAGCCAAATCTTTAGTGTTTTTGTTTCTCCAGATCACACAAGGCGCAAGAGAATTGCATACACACTTAGGATATTGTTACTAAACCACAAAACACATCAAACACTTGTTCATTTTAACTATTTGTAGTGTGAGGCAAACGGGTGTTCATTTTAACCCAAAGCTATGAAGAGGTGCAAGTTTATTTTAATCCCATGAGTTATCATGCATGATTGTGTTCTTTTTAATCCAATGAGTATGCATGAATGTTCATTTTAACTCATAAATTTGTGAATGCAAATTTGTTTTTTTTTTTATTAAGATTGTGAAATAAACAAGAATCAAAACAACAAAGGGGTTAGACTCCTTGCCACATGCTGCAAACAAAATATCAGTAACCCAAAAATCTTTAACCTATGAAGAAAAAAGGTAAAATCTTGGAAAAAAAAACTGTAAAAATCAGAAAGGAAAACTTTACTAGACAAGTGTGTCGCGACAGAGCGAATGTGGCTTAGAAGATCAAATGTGTCGTTTGAGTGAGCAATTACATCTCAAAAAATCAAGTGTGGCTTTGTGAATGTCAAATATGTTGCAACAGAGCGATTGTGTCGTTCCTGAAAACAAATGCAGAATGACAAAGAGATTGCATTACAGAAGGTTGCTATTGCGAAATTTCATACCTATATCTACAAAAAAATGACAAAAAACCATACTGAAATCTATAAAAACATGTTTTTTAAAATGTCAGGTTCACCAATGTAACTAACGGAATTTTCCTAGGGTTAGAAAATCATATGCAAAACATAAAAACCCCAAAGTAATAATGAAGTGCAAGGGAATAAATGAAAACAAATGAAACAATCTCACCAAGTCTTCATTCTCCATGGTTGACCTCCATTATACCTTCTCAACTTGCTAAAAATATGAGGTTGCCCTCATATTTGTGATGAGAAATCTAATGATAATGACAAATCCTAAGCAAGTTTTGAAGGATTCTTAAATGATTGTGCAAGAAAATTAATTCCTACATGCGAACTAATTAGCAAAATGACAAAGATGAAGACAAGCAAATAAGAGATGCAAGATTCAAGATTTGCAAGATTTACAAGATGTCAAAATGAGAACAAAATTACCATTTTATAGAAAATGCAAATTTGGATGAATGGACAAGATTGAAGATTAAGAAATACCCTAGAATCAAAGGTAAAGATTCAAAATAACAACTCACAATTAGGGTTAGGGCAACTTTACGATGAAATTCAAAATGAGTGGACAATATTTAATTTAAGAAATTAAATCAAGGAATGAGAATATGTGTGATAGGGAGATAAGATTTGGTATAGAAAAAGAATGAGTTAGAAAATCAAGTAATTTTAGAAATTACTTAATTTGTGGAGGGAAATGCTATTTTGAATTTAATATTTAATTTAATTCAAAATAGTGGAGTCATGTGAGTAAATAATAATTAAATTATTTACTTGAAAAGAGGAAAATTCAAATAAATGATTTTATTTAAATTTGGAAAAGAATTAAAGGAGACAATTAAATAATTAATTTTAAATTATTTAATTGTGGAAGAAGTGGGTTAATAATTAAATAAATTATGGGGGATTTATTTAATTATGAGAAGACTTTAATATTAGAGATGCATTTAAATAAAGTACATTTATTTAAATAATCAAGTGGGAAATAATTGATTGATTAAATAAATTTAATAATTTATTTAATTTAAAGAGGACATTAGTGTCATATTTAAATAAATGTGTTTTATTTAAATAGTCAAGAAGAATAAGAGAGGTGAATTAATTAAATATTTGATCATTATTTAATTAATAGTTGAATTTAGATAGAGGGACATAATCAAATTATATTTAGAGGAATTAATGAGAAAATTGAGTTCGCGGGCCTAGGTCAATTTTATGTGTCCACAAATAGTATATCTATGGACCCACAAGGATTGACACTCCCACCTAAATAGTAGATTGTTAATGTCTCTTACATGTCTTCTTGTTGAAACCAATGAATACCTTATAATCCAAAACTCCCAAAGTCCAAAACTAATTTATGTGTGTCCAATTGATTAAAATATGGTTTTAAAATTCTAATTTTATCTTTTAGAAAATATTTTAATCCTAGATCAAATGTATAAAATAAACTTTAGATTTTTCTACACATAGAACCCTATTTTCACTTAGATAGTAACAAACATAACTTTGAATTAGTGCATCTAAAACATAAAGTAGTGTTTGTGTCTAAACAATCTTAGAGTTCAAATTTGAAACAATGTATCCTAACCATATATTAGCAATTGTATTTAAATAGTCCTCTACCCCAAAATAGGTTAAATTCTAAAATAGCATGTGAAAACTCTAAATTAGTGTATCTAAAATAGTTCAATGTCTATGCTTTATATATCAATTATCCCTAAAAATCTATTTTGGTGTATCTACAACATATTTCAACAAATGCATGCTTTCTTTAGCATAT
The DNA here is from genome assembly GCA_007115665.2 of Sequoiadendron giganteum. Classification (NCBI taxonomy): domain Eukaryota; kingdom Viridiplantae; phylum Streptophyta; class Pinopsida; order Cupressales; family Cupressaceae; genus Sequoiadendron; species Sequoiadendron giganteum. The sequence goes on along the minus strand of CM021101.1, from coordinate 72,585,397 downwards.
CCACTTGAACATTTGAAATAATACTATGGTTGAATTGAGTATTCATCCAAAACCTTCATTTATGCTAAAAATTTAGGATCCATGACTTATCACCCACTATTCACATCAAAAATTGTTAAAAAAAATCCCTTACCCAACCTTTACACATAATATTTGTCACTATAACCATCACCAAAATCACTTAGTTTAGACAAAAATAAAACTTTTGCTTCAAATTAAACCAAATTTTTGAATACCAATTACTTTAGTCACCCTCCTAAACCACACCATGATCATCTTTTCTAAACAATATTTAATGTTCATTTATCACCTAATCACATCTTAGAGTTAAATTAATATCTTAATCCTACACCATCACTAAATGAATATTTTCTTGAGAACTTATCATATCTCAAGTTATTAATCATAATTAGGTTCTAAATATTGAGCCAAAGGTATATAGCCTAAGCCAACATTTCTTCATTTAGGAACTTATCCTATCCTAAGTAGAAAATCAACACAAATCAAACTTATATAAAGATCTTGATTTTATTTTAGGAGAAAAACTCCACCCATCCATTTTTAGTTTAAAATCAAACAATCACCGCTTGGTCTAATGTCACTTTCTTGAACCATTTAAGCCATTTTGTTGTAACAGACACTCACTTAATATAAACATTACATGCCCATCACACAAATTACAAGCATGTCTACAAATCGATTCATGAGGTAAAAACTCTTTTGGATCAAACTACTCTACCACCTCAAAAGAAGCTCCATAATCACACTGAACATTTACAACAAGGAATCTTTATGGATTTGTGCACAAACTAGACCATGGTGACCCTATTAGCACAACAATATAACTTTCACAACAATTTATTAAGTTCCTCAGTGATAGACAATTTCAAGATGAGTTTGAGTGTTTCATGAAATATAATAAGGAAAAATTTCTCGAGGACCTTATAGGTTAAGGAACCAAAATTCCATATCATTATGATATTCTTAAAATCAAAACACTCCTTCATAGTAAACCACCATCCCCCCTCTTTGACAACCCATGAGGAAAACAACCTAACACATCCAATAAAAAGCTCATTCCACCAATCATGTTGACAACAAAATAACTTGACATTGTGTCACCCCCTTCATCATTTTACTAACATGATTCCCAAGAAAAATCAATTCCTTCACAAAATAAACCACCTCCTTCACATCAAGCATCACACCAATACACTCCAAAACTTTCTTCCTCTTCATTTATAAATACAACTATCTTTCCCCAAACTCTTCCACCTCTTTTTATTCCTCAAAATTCAAATCATATCCCAAAAAATTCACTTGTATTATGTACTTCACACTACCAAAATCAAACAATCCATCCAACCACATCATACTCACAATATCAAACACATTCCTATCAATCACAATAATAACAACACCCCAACTATCAATTTTTCATGCCAAAACATATCTTATAACTTCACATCAATTTCTAGTACCTTATAGTCACAACAAATGATGTCACAAGTTCCCCCTCAAATATCTTACATTCCATAGTAACCACCTCAAAACACAAATTTTGTCTAGTCAAACCCCAACTCTTGGTACACCATTTGACCAACAGTGGATAAAAGTGAAACAATCCCATAAAGGTCTACAAAGTGGAACACAAAAGAAACAATACAAGCTCAAAGACTTATGGCCCTATCATTTAAATAATAATAATAATAATTCCTTTCCCCCAACACTTTGAAATTTATAAATTCTACAAATATAAATGGAAAGGAGACCCTCAAGACCATGTACATTTATTTGTCATGGTGTTCCAAGAGGTGTCATATGATGATCAATACGTATTTCACCTTTTTTCCTAGAAGCTTGGGTGGGAAATCCTTGGATTGGTTCATGCTCCTTGCCTATGGCTCCATCTCATCCTGTGTTGACTTATCAAAGAATTTTGTTGCACACTTTTCTATAATTCCAAGCATGAACTCACCTTGTTCAACCTTTGTAATGATGAACACAATAGTGAGATAATTTTTGCATACCTACAAAGGTGGAGGGTGCTTGCTAGTAAATTTCCTTGGCCTATACCTAAAAAACAACCCATCACCATCTTTATTCAAAACCTTAATCAAGAGATAGATTTTCATCTACAAGTACATTGTTCTCGAGGTTTGATGATATTATTGAAAAAGTTTCACCATTAATAAATCCCTCATTTCTAAAGTTTTATTCAGTAATAAGAAAAATTATGATAAACAATCTAATGGTAAAACATGATTCTAGACTAGAAAAAATAATGTTGCTAGTGATGGAATCACTAACACTAAATATTTGCAAATAAGGACCACATCAAATAATAACCAAGAAAATATCCACAAAACTAACAATGTTTCCACCCCTTAAGGGAAAATTACACAAATCTCCTAAAATAATTCAAAACATAAATATGCCTCCTTGGGGGAACCCACATGGAGGTATTTTTTCATAATCTAGTCCAAGAAAACATGGTCACTTTTCCATGACTAGACCATTTGATGAGTTTAAACCTAAACCTATGTGGTATAAGGAAAACTAGTACTATGATTATCATCAAATATTTTGACATGTAATGAATAAGTGCATGATACCTAAACATCTTTTTGGCCCATTTCTATTATGTGTGGGAGGATG
>CM021101.1:72471713-72582639 GCA_007115665.2 Sequoiadendron giganteum | reverse complement strand
GAATACAGTTCAACTTCATGCCTCTCAAAATCATATGTGATAGAATTACTCCCTAAGATTTCAAGATACATCGTCAAATATGATGCCACATCAACCTGTTTTTTGTTGAGATGTTCAAAAGGACTCCTAAAAAAAGACAGATCCAGAATTATGCATTACGAACGCATTTCATTCAATCATAAGTATTTATGATAACACTGACAACTTTGAAGTCACAATTACTAATACTATACTATTAAAAATATTAAATCCACAACTATTATTAGAACTATTTAAAAAAAATCAACTACTAACTCTCCTCTTTGAATTGAAAGATAAGTTTTAATTTAAATAAATACTTGTCATATTATAATCTGAAAAAACAGAACTACCCACCATTATATAATTCAATTATTTATTTATTTTTAAATATTATTCACTATTTAAATATTAAACTTTTTAATATTTAAATAGAACTATTGACAACTTATTGTTGAACAATATTCTTATCTACTACTATCACTTTAAAAAAAGTGTTAAAAAATGAAATTGCTCTAATTCAAGGGTTGGTGAGACCAACAGTCTGAATGAATTAGCTTTCATATTAGCAATTTCCTGAGCTCCTATTCAATATCCTGAAATTTTGGTATTAACCATTCAAGAGTTTCTTCCAGATGCCTTGAGCAATTCTTCATTCTATGAATTCCAAATTGGAATATGTGCTACCTTTTTCTTTTCAAGATAAAAGCTTGGTATTCCCTGCCTTCCACAGAAACCCAGATTTTTATTTTAGGATAAAAGAATACTTTTAAAAACTATCATTGCTTGGAGTTTATTTGCTTTACACGTCTGCCTATCCTACAACCATATCTTTTCTTTAGATAGTTGCCTTGTGAAACTTATAAATGAGAATTGGAAGTGGGCTTTTTAGGTGGGTATTGAAACAAAGTAGAGTATAAAGGAATAAACAGTAACAGGGCTGCAAATGAATGGTGAAGACTTTACACTTGTTAAGATTCTACTCGAGTATTAACCTCTGCACTTTCAAGGTATATTTATTATCAGTGGTGTTGTTTTAAAGTCTATAAACAAATATATCTAATTTAAAAATCAAGTTATGACTTTGATAAGGCAACTATCTAAAGAGACCCGTCATGAACAAAATTTTGAGAACTTCTAAAACAACCTAATCCAATGGAGTAGAAAACCTAACAAACATCTTATTTCTTTTAGAAGTAGCATGTTTAGCTAACTCTTCAAGCAGAATAAATTTGACGACAGTTTAAACTTCTCTAGAGGAAAGTGTCATATGGAAGCTCTTATAATCGATTTATGAATGACAAATTTACACAGAATGGTAAATTTTAGAGTTAATTAAACGAAATAAAAATAATTAAATTAATCTAGATATAGTAATTAAGTTTAGATGCAAATTTGAAATAAAAATAAAATGACTAAAATAAACGTGTATTTTAATGTCAAGAAGAGGGAAATTGATTTGATACTTAGAATTTAAGTAGATGAACTAAGATGAATGTGCCTTGTGAAATTGGGAACAATGTGAAGACCTTGAAAAATGTTGGTACAACCCTAAACCTCTTTTGAGTGTGGGAATGACCCAAAAAATGTGACCCTCAACCTTCGCTACTCTAGATTTTGATACATTAGAGTTTTGGTGTCTATTGAGATTGATCACTTGTACTTGGACCTACAAATAGAATTTTTAGTGGTGTTGAAAGTATTTTTGGAGCTTGCTATGCTAGGAATGGGAAGTTGACTAAATTCTCACCTTGTGCCTTAACCATTATTGGTTGATTCAATTATTTTGTAAGAAGTTTGAAGGCACACCAAGCAATGTATATAATAAATGTGTAAGTAGCTAGTAATAATGATGAACAATTATTATTAGAACTTCAAACGATGCAATGAATCAAGTGTAATGAGTGCTTGAGTAGTAGACTAATTATAAGAATTATTGTTTTATATTTGTTGATGTGAGAGTTGATATTTAGAAAATGACTAATACTAACACAAATATGATAGCGATGTGACTATTGAGTGATCCTTTTTGGAGTGATATTGGCTAGTGTTAGATAATAGATAATTGAAATAACCTAGCGGTGATGTCATTTTATACATGTCCCAAGTGCACAATTAAGAAAATTTCACATGGGACTCAACAAATAATGGCTAGTTGAGATTTATTCAACTTGGGAGAATAGTCAAATTTGAAATTGGACAAAGAGGGTGAAGGTTACAAGTTTGGCCTTGATTTGGCAGAGAAAATAAAGATCTGAGAGATGTGATTGATATGAGCAAAGGTAAAATTATGCTCCTAATTTTGAAATTGATCTCAAGATAATTGAAAATGTCAAATCATATGAAATCATGTGTTATGACAATGTACTTAGAACCCCCACACAAAGTATTGTAAAATAAGAGGAAAAAGTGCTTGCATGCGATGCATTTTTTACCTTTATTTTTTTCCCTCACTTTGGTGTACATGAAAAAGTATACGAAAGTAAAAAAATAAAAAGAAAAGCACAATTAGAAACAAACTAGTTGAAAGAATAATCCAAATTCATCATATAAATTATGCATAAATTGAGTGTAATGAGTAATGATATGCCCATTGATTTTGTGTTCTACAAAGAGTTGCACATAAATCAAAGAGAGAGCGAGAGAATGGATAAAAATAAAGCATGCTTTAACATGATAATTTGGTATAGAAACCAAGGATAACTTTAAGAACCCCCCAGGAAAAGTGTAAAAACTTGGTGAATCTTGTATAATTCCTGAGAAAAATATTAATTTGATTAGCAATTTTTTTCTATTTTTGGGAAAAATTATAAATTCAATTGGCGAATTTTTTGTAATCACTAGAAGTTTGTAAAAAATACTAGCGAATTATACTTCTATTGAAACCAATAAAATATTTTATTGGTGAATTAAACCTATTTCCAAACCAATAAAATATTTTCTTTGGTGAATTAAACCTATTTTCAAACCAATAAAATATGTTTATTGGCGGTTTAAACATGTTTTCAAACCAATAAAATATTTTTTTGGCAAATTAAACCTTTTTTCAAACTAATAAAATATTTGTATTGGCGAATTACACATGTTTTTAAATCAATAAAATATTTTTATTGGTTAATTAAACATGTATAAAACCAGTAAAATATTTTTGTTGGTGAATTAAACCTGTATGTTGGAAGTTTGTATAGTTTATGTTGTCATTGATGTCAACAAATCTATGTTGGTGCATTGATGTCAACCTTAGAAATGCTTTGATTAGTTGCATTATGTTGTCATTAGTAGTCTCACTGGTGTCAACCTCTAATGTTGCCTTGATAAGAATGTGTGTGGTTCAGTTGTTGTATTGCAGTTGGTTTGGTTGTGATGAGGAAGTATTGCAGATGATGAGATGATCTTTTTGGTGCTTGCTTTTCAAGTGCTTTTGAGAAAATTTGAATAGAAGAGGAAACAGTGTGGTAAAGAGTGTTCAATGTGGCAAACTGTGTTGCAAGTATGAGTAGTTGGTGTTGTTATTGATGTCAATAGCCTTATGTTTGTGTTTTCATTTATGTCAACAGGATTATATTTGTGTTGTCATTGATTTCAATTGGTGATGGTTGAAAAATTGTGATGATGCTTTGATTAGTTTCATTATGTTGTCATTAGTAAGTGTTACTGATGTCAACCTCTAGTGTTGTATTGATAAGATTGTGTCTATGGATGTTGTTTGGCTTATTTGTGTTGTAGTTAGTTTGGTGATGATGAGGAAGTGGTGAAGATAATGAGAATATGTCTTTGGTGCTTGGTTTTCAAGTGCTTTTGAGAAAATTTAAATAAAAGAGGAAACAATGTGTTTTAGAGGTGTTTTGGAATACAAAGTGGTGTTATGGTTTTGATCCACATTTCTTTTGTGTTGAAGATCTTCTTGTGTGGTTTGGATGTGTTGATCATAAGTGCTCATAGATGTTATATCCAGAGTTTCTTGGTCTGGATCGTTGTGCAAAGAAAGTTGTGTTCACCAATGTGTGAACTGTATTGCAGTGGTGTCTGGGAGAAATGGTTTCGCTCTGAATTTCTCTACAGTTTGGTTTCTGGTCTTGCAATTTTGAAAGTATGTTGTTAAGATTCATACCTACCTTTAGTTGAATTTGTTCATGGTTTGGTGCCCCACAAGCTGATTTATTGAGTTATAGTGTGTGGAAGTTTATCTAGATGAATAGGATGAATTTGTTAGATTTTAGGGTGTTTGTGGAATATTCCAGATTGTGTTCAAGTATATTTGTGTCTATGAGTCATCCTTGGATCAAAGGAAGTGTGTACTTAAATGTTTGATGGTGTTTACATAGGTATAGTCGACCTTGGGTGTTTACACTGATTGCAGATTTTCTTTGGTGATTGTGGAAGTGTGGTGTGGTATGTATCAGTGGATTTAGGTCCAAGTTAAGGTGTGATGTGGTCCACCTTCATTCCTTTCCACTGTTGGAATGTTTTAATGCTGACCCAATTTAAATTTTGTTAGGAAATATTGCATTCAACCCACAATCTTAATCCATTTCCTATATAACACATGAGAGATAAACATGCATACAAGTAACCATGATGCATAGATCAAATATACAAGCCACAAGATAACACAAGATATACCTTAGGAAAATCCACAAGAGGGAAAACCCCAACCTCCAAAAGCATCCATACTCCATCATATTATTCAACAATAAAGCAATACAAGAGTTACAATGAATACCTCTAAAGAATCAAGTCCTCTCAATACATCCTCAATGCTCATGTGTCCAAGCATGAATGCACACATCTCATGCCATGGTTCACATATGCAATCCTCAAAAAGACTCAATAATGATAGCCAACCCACTCAACCAACCTAAACCACTACACATGTGTTTTCTTTTATAGACACAAGCTCACACAAAATATAACTAGTGGTAAGGTAAAACCACGTACCACAAAAACACTAACCCCTCATTTAATATTGGGTACTAATACTTCATTTTATTTAATATTTCTCCAATATTAAATTATTATCACATGTCTCTTGCACTTTAAATAATAATACAATGTTACAATACAACATAAGTGGTCCCCCAAATAATTACCTAGTGTGATTAACCACACCACCAAGGTGCATCACAACTAAATAATTATTTAATTACAACATTATAGTAAATCATTTTATGCAATGGTGTACAACACCATATCCCAACATTCTCCCACTTGTTGTATGCATTGCATAAGGGATCAATACATGAAATACATCATCATAGCCATACATGTAACCGCATGAATCTATAACATGCTCTTGTGATCCATCAAGATACTTCCAATAAGAACAAAGTGACCACCCGTAGACATGGAAAATGTACAAATCCGATTCGGCACACTTGATCCTAACTACTAACGACATTTCTTCCTGAATCACACTCTCAGCTTATCATCACCTTTTGTCTCTTAATTAAATAAATCATTATTTATTTTATTAAGTTTTTCTCCTTTGTTGATTAAATTAATCAATTTAATTTAATTAACCTTATATCTTTGTTCATTTAAATAATTCATTTTATTTAAATCAAGTCTCTAAAGTCTTCTTATTAAATTGAATAAATTAAACCTTATTTAATTTAATCTAACATTATCCCCTTTAGTTAAATAAATCAAATCATTTATTTAATTAAATCTTTCTTCTTAATTCTTGATTTAAATCAACTCATAAATTTGAGTCAAAATTGTCAAATCACCTAACCTCTCTTTAAATTAATCAAATCTTGATTAAGTTAATCTCAATCACTAAAATCCTCTAGAGAATGCAACTTGCACAATAAATCAATTACTTTGATTTATTTAATTACCTATTTTCTCTCAACATGGAATAAAGAAGGAATATTCCCGTAGGTTTGAATTCAAAATCCAAGTGGATGGGTACTTCCAACAAAACATTCACTCCTCTTACATGTCCTGGTGCATTGAGCCAAGTGGCATTTATTTCATGTCTCCTTCTCTCTTACATGTCATTTCTTCAAATTCAAATTCCACCTAATGACATTTATGGGCACTTTGATCAAAACTTGCACAACCATCAACCATTCACATTGTGACAAGTGGCACTTGGCCATTGGATGTTGAATGATCCCACATTGCTTATTTTCACTCTCTCTACCAATTTGGAAATCTATAAATGAGAAACTCTTCCTGTCATTCTATCATCCACAATCCTATGCAAAGTTACTCTCTTCACATAATGAGCTAATTTTGCCCATTTATCTTCAAGTATTCATACTTTTCACAATTTCATAGCTAGGTTATGCTAAAATCTCATCAAGGAGATTGAATTATCCACACATCATCAACATTTCAAACTAAGGAGTTGGGAAAGGGCCAAGTTCGACACATCAATTGGCACCAATTCCCCCATGGGATCAAGAGTTTACTTAGCTTAGATAGATTAAATCTGGTTTATTGCATTGTTCTTCATTTTCCTTTTTATCTAAGTTTTGTAAATGGATTTCATGGGGAATCCTTATTTCATCTTGCATTTTGATCTAATAACATGTTTGCTTGTTGTGTCTGTGTAGGTATGAAACCAGGGTTCACATTTCAAGGATGTTTGGCGCTAGAAGGAGGGCCAATCTCAAGGATTTCATCATGTTTTTCAACAAATTTCGTGCTTTTTTTTTAAATTTTTGTGTACACAAGAAACTGCGTTGCACCCAAGCCTACGGCGTTATATTGCACCACTTCCAAGCGTGTGGTGCTATATCGCACTACCCCGAATCCAAACTGTGTTGCACTTGTTTCCCGTGCCAAAACTTTAAAATTCCAAAATCTGTCGTGGATTTGTGAGTCCAAACTACGTCGCACACAGTCCCGCGATGCTATATTGTGCCGCTTTCAGAGGTGCAACGCTATACTACACCACACTTAATCCAAACTTTGCCACACCCGCGTTCCCGCTCAAAATATTTGAAATTTTAAACTCGATCACGGATTTTCAAGTTGCAAACTATGCCACCTGGAAAAATTCCGCCACACCCATGCTCTTTGTTTTTGCAGAGCATCCTCAGTGAAAAGTATGGTGCTATATAGTGTCACATTTGTTCCAAAGTGCGCCGCTAAAAAACAGTCAAAAATCCAAATTTATGTTTTTTAACATGTGCCTTTTTAGTTTTTAGATTTTTGAATTATTGACATGTTTGTTGTTCATGTACTCTCTGGTTTTTATCATCTTTCAAGTTAAAACAAGGAAGAAAGTGAAATGGAAAGTTACATAATGGCATCATTCCCATCTTATATTAAGTGTTTTTGAACACTATAGTGTTGTTTAACACTTTAGAGAATTCTTAATCTCTTTCAAAGGATTTGTTACCTTTCATGCTTTAGAAAATACTAATTTTTCTTTCGGGCTTTAAAAATAATAACACAAATTTCCTTTTAAAGTTTGCAAAAGGACTTAAAAAGAACCTTAGACACAATCTACTAGATTTGGTTGAGGTTTAAAAAATTGAACAAGGCAACTTCCACATTTGAATTGGTGCTTTAAAAATAATTCATTTTGCTTTGAGGGTTTAAAATGAACAAGTGTTATTTTGTTTTGTAATTATTTATTCAAGTTAATATCATTAAAAGGGTGTATGCGCTTCTCTCACGCCTCACGGCGATCTTGAGAATCGAAAGTTCTTTTGATGATCCTAAATTGAATAAAATAATTACCTCCACATTTCATCTTTGGAATTAAAAATGAACCAAACATGCAAGTGTGAGCATGGTATATTGCAAGTGTTCTCCCTTTGTTTTTCAACAAAGGTTGATTGAACTACGGGATATGCTAGCTTGCTATTGTTTATTTTAGCAGGCCTGCCTTGTGGGGAAAAGTAATCACCCAAAGGAATGACCCAACCGGGAACACACTAAAGCCAAGTGACTTCCAACCGGTATATAAGTGTGGATTCTTGAGGAAATTTCAAGAATCATGAGGATTATTTTGACGAGAAGGGCAGAAATGGTCTCTCGTCATACTGGATAGTTCCCCACAAATGGAATGTCTACATTAAAACCCTTGTTTTAGCAAAGGCCAAAATATTATCTATTTGTTGGTGCAAAAGGTTATTTCCTTTGAAGCCACCCCACGTTATACATGTGGTTATGTTGTAGAGATGAAAAGTATGCTATGGGATATTCATGGGTACTGATGCTTGGATGACCCGAGAAGTGAGTGCACTGTAGGGGGGAGCCTGTGTGGTCAAGCATCTAATCATCTGCACTGAATATGTGCAGCTGGATTCGTCCAAGTGGGAACCAAACAAATATTGTCTTTTCAGCCTAGGGTTGTGCATGTTATCAAGATCAAAACACCTTGCTTGGTTCTAAAACATTGAGAAACAAACACTCACAAAAGCTTTGAAATTTCAAACCCTTCGAGGAAACAAATATCCTTTGATGAATCTAAGTGCTCTTGCTTGCCCTAGGGCTAATATCCTTAGAGGTTTCTAAGTGCTTGGGTTTAATCATCATTTGTTTCCACTAGATTCAACCTAGGAAAGTATGTTCTTGAGATCTTTATTTTCACATAATGGACCATGTGGGATGAAAAGGAATCAAGACGTGGACATTTAGTTTGAAACTTTAATCAAAGAACTATTTGTGGTAAAAAAAAAACTCACTAAACAAAGATAAGGACAAATTGGACCTCACATGTGTTGTCTCAAATGCTTTCCCAAAAAGTCAATATCCAAAAGCCAAGGTTCAAAAGGATTGGTCTAAAAACTCGAAAGGAGTGTCTCGAAAGGCTTTTTGAAGTTAGAGAAAGGTTGGTGTACAATTTCTACAAGAAGGCTTCAAAGAACAACCCAAGTTTGTATGAATTCTATTACCAACAAAATCTAGAGCTTTTTGAAAGGTTTGCTTTTCTCACATAGGAAGTAAGGCATGTTCTTCAATGCCGAGGTCTTGTAAAAAAGAGTCTTGTCTAGGTCAAAGTCTAGGATCAAAATCTTCACTCCCATCTATCTCTCTATCAATCAAATTTCATCTCACCAACAAACTTTTGAGAAACTTTGAAACATCATTTATGCTAAACTTAAAGGTGAAATCAGCACCACTCTATTTGGCTTAATACACCTAGCCAAATAGTTAATCCTCTTGAAACAATTTACCTTTAGGATAACGCAACTTCCTAAGGTATACTAGTTCATGATCACCTTGATTGGCTTAACACACTTAGCCAATTCATTCTCTTGTACAAGTTATCCCTAGGATAACACAACTTCCTAGGGTTTACAAGTTCACCATCATTTTGTTTGGCTTAACGTGCCTAGTCAAAATATCAAAATCAATCCAAGCCCTAGAAGTTTAGCATCATCCCTAAAAGTTCTTCAAAAGTTTCACTCATTCACCTCATCCATTTATCTCATCCCCATCACCACCCCTTTTGATCCTTAGACTCTCCTAGTTCTTCTCCTCTTTTGGGCCTAAATATTAAGATCAAACGATCTCTATTTTATGGTCCAAACAAGATCACAACACAAGAAGAACATGGAAAACACCAAAGAAATATCAACTTCCAGTGACTTAAGTCAAACAACCACCGAAGTAAACCTTGCAGGATCAAGCAATCCCCCAAACAACTCTTCTCTATCATCACAAAATCCTCAAGAGGAGGGTTATGAAGAGGAAATCATCAACGAAGACTTGGGAATGACAAAAAAGGTAATAACTGAAATGATTCAAAATCCAGAGAATCATAGAATTGTCAATGCCATACTTAAACTTAATCCTTCTCTATACTTACGCACATTAACGAAAGGAGGGGTCCAGTTCCCTTTTGACCTTGATGTAGGCACTAGTACGGAAAGGCCTCTTACGAGCATACCCCCAATGTCAATTCCTAGCATCGCCCAAGAAACTCCCCAAACCATATCGACAATCACATCAACCTCACCAATTGTTAACAAAGGAAGTGCCATGTTTCGTGAATTACAAAATCATCATCTTATAAACAACAAAGAGGTAAATATCAACACCACACTGGATAACTCTGTCCCGATGAACCCATCACACCCGTACGTCCCGCTCACTTTCCATAATCATGTGGATTCATCCTCATTCCATGCAACACTAGCCTATCCATTAAACATACAAACTTCTCTATCGCAAGGAGAAGGTGGTTTGTTTGAAACAGCAGGAGCCACTAACCCATTCTTATCATCACTCTTCCAAGGGAACATACCATCATTCCCTCCATTACTGCTCACATCCATATCACCTCTTGGGTTGGGTCTTCCCACCCTACCCACCACTAGTTTCTCAAATCAAGGCAATCTGAGCATCACATTGAATCCTCTCCTTTTGCCAGCAGCATCGCAAAAACAAGTGCCAACCATTCAATCCACCATAGTCAATACGTCAGTCAGTCCTCAAATCCCTCAAAACATACCTTTTCAAGGACCGAGCATCTCAACCACACCACCAACAACCCAAGTCTCGGCTACCAACACAACCCCTCTGCCCACCACAATAGGTAGCACCATTCCCAACCCACCACCAATCCCACCAAAAGCTAACGTAATGAATTCATTCATCACCATGATCCAGGCCGTCCAAAAGGCCAACCATCAAAGGGTACTTCAACAAAACCAACATGTTGCATAGCAGGCTGCTCAACAAGCACAAGCAGAACTAGTTGCCCAACAAGCTACACAAGTTGCACAAGCCCAGCAAGCCGCACAAGTAGCCCAACAAGCACAAGCTCAAGCTCAAGCCCAGCACCAGGCTTAATAGGCGTAAACGCAATATCGAGCACAATTGCAAGCAATTCATCAGAAAGCATACCAACAAGCCCTGCAATATTTTCAGGCACAACAACAACTAGAGCAACAACAAGCTTTGTTGGCGCAACAGCAGCTAGACCAACAACATGCTTTGTTGGTGCAACAATAGTTTTACCAACAACAAGCTTTATGGGAACAACAACAACTGGACCAACAACAAGCTTTGTTGGAACAACAACAACAAGCGTTGTTGACACAAATGCAGGTATATCAGTAGGCCTTGAACGCACAACAGAGCTTGCAGCAAACTCCCACCAGTACCCCTCTCATCAATCAAACACCTCAAAACACATTCATCCCACCTCTCAATCCGCATAACGATGTTGCAACGCAAATCAAACTGCTCTCGCAGTAGGTACTGGACCTCCAAGCAGGAAAAATAACCAGAATGTCGGGCAACTTGTGTCCCTATCCATTCGACAAAGATCTCACAATGATATCGTTCCCAAAGGGATTTGAAATCCCCAAATTCGATAAATATAATGGAACGAGAAACCCTGAAATCACATCAGGGAATTTCAAGTGCATTGCATGGAGGTTGCATACGATGACATATCTAATGCGACTTTTCCCCCAAAATCTGACTGGTCCTTCCATTGAATGGTTTTCTCGCCTACCCATAGGCATTAAAACATTCTACAAAATCATGGAAGAATTCCTTAAAAATTATGCATTCAACATGGGTGCAGACGTGAGTTTGGAGGAACTGTCAACACTCAAACAAAGAAAAGGAGAGCTATTTGCATCCTTCTTGCAAAGATGGCAATCCAAGGCCAATCAGAGCAAGTGGACTATGCCAGAAGAACAACAAGTTTGCACAATCATATCCAATCTAGATGAAAACTTGGCCTTCTACTTGAAAATGCAATGCATCACAACGTATGATTAGTTGATCCCAAAGGCGCTCAATATCAAGAGAGCCCTTACGGCGCGAGGAGGCGCATCAACATTTTCTCCACCACAGGATAACCGTTTGTCCAACAATTATAACGATAAACCTCGAACATGGTCGAGGAACAAAAATATCACAAATGATGGAGTAGTCGATGCTAAGGTGGTCATCAATGCTCCTAAACAAAACATCCAGACTCATCACCAGCCAAAAAATCACAATCGCAATAATGTGCAAACTAACACAGTGGCACAACAACAACCGCTCCCTAACAACCAAATCAATAACTTGGGCAATCAAGGAGGACCACCTAGCCGAAACATGTTTCCTCCCAAACAGAAGTTCACAGCCCTTGGAGAATCAATTGAATCCATAATGAAGAAGTTGGTTAAGGAAAACCTTATCAAAATCTCCAACTTTGAGCAATACGCGGAACCCGTGACAAAACCACCATGGTATAACGAAAATCTCCTTTGTGATTTTCACAAGATCAAGGGACACACAAACATAAATTGTATGAGGCTGAAGAACATCATCCAAGACCTCATTGAGGACAAGATCATAAACGTTGAACAACCAACTGGGAATCAGAACCTTAAAATATACACAAATCCGATGCCAAATCATAATCAAGGAAATAACCAAGGGAACAACAAAGGGAAGCAAAAGTATGCTAGTGCTAACCTTGTATATGAAGAGATTGTCGCATGTGTAGATGAACTGGTCATTTTCATTAACATCAAAGGATCCAATGCTGAATGTGGAGTCACCACACATGGTGGAAAGGTCACTATTGTAGGGGCATCACAGCCATCTAAGACTCCCATTTCAAATACAAAATTCATTCCCTATGACTATAGTGTCATCGACCAGCTAAAGAGAACCCCCACCCAAATTTCCATCATGGAATTATTTAAATATTTTGTTGCCCATAGGAAAATCCTTGATGAAGCATTAGTTGCATCCACCATCGCTTCCACCCTTGATACAAACCAGTTTCAGGCTATGGTTGGTAACATCATCACCCCAAATCTCCTCACATTCTCTAATCAAGATTTCCCCGCCCAGCTATTTCATAATCGCACACTTCACCTTCAAGTGTTGATTCACAAAAAGAAAGTCAAAAGGGTCCTAGTGGATGGAGGTGTAGGCCTTAACATTTGTTCCCTCAAACTCATAAAGAATTTGGGACTCTCGGAGGACTCCATCGACAAGAACAAAGGCATCACCATAAGAGCATATGATGATCAAGAAAGAGTGTCTCAAGGCACTATCAAAATCCCAATCCAAGTTGGGCCAGCAACCATGGAAACCACTTGTCAAGTGCTTGATCTCAACCTACCATACAACATCCTCCTAGGGTGCCCATGGATCCATGGAATGAAGGAGGTCGCCTCAACATTTCATCAATGCGTCAAATTCCTATACCGAAATGAGGAGGTCACAATACACGGTGATTCGAAACCATTTGCCTACTACAAAAACTTGGAGGCCAAGTTTTACAAAATCCCCCAAGTACCAAAAAATGATGAAGGCCCATCCACTTCACACATAGACCCATCTAACCTTGCCTCCACTTCTACGACAAAGACACCCTCCATCCCTGATATATCTGAAATCAAGCTCATGATCTAGGACAATGGGTGTGGAGACTACAGAATGAAGAAGAGTGTGTTTGTTGTAGGAAAGTTACCACAATCTCCTAGGTCACATGGGCAACCTCAATCAGCTGAAACACCTGTCCACACTCTTAGGGCACACCCTTCTGGATTCCGCCATTGGGGGGACCTAAGTTGGGAAAATTTCGATGAGGAAGACATCTCAAGCATGCTATACCATGATGAAGGACCCATACCCAATCTACCTATGGATGAAACCAATAGAGGATTGCAAATAATATTTGGTATGGGCTACAACAGGATAGAAATCCTAGGAAGAAATAGTGATGGACAACTAGAACCCATCATTGTAGAAAGAAGAATGAGAAACCTTGGCCTCGGATGTACCCGTTCGAGTATAACTGTACATGGCAGAGGTACTCCCAGTAGAGCAGTCAGATCCTCTCCTCAAACATCGACAATTGCCCTTCAATTACCCGTATGCACAAGTCTCCCCCTAGATAACTTCACTTTTGATGTAACTGATGTCTACTCTAGTAGTGATGACGAGGATACCATAACAAGCCTTCCCATGCTCTTTGAGGATTCCTCCTTACTGATGATTAGTGCCTCACCCGTTGAGTCAAACCAACAAACCCATAAAATCAACTTAGTATACCCTCAACTCATCGACTATGACCAACAAGGACCGCTGATTCTAGACTCATTCGAAAATGAGGAGGCACTCTCAATATTCATGGGACTAAGGGATACAGCTCCATGCGGAGATCACAAGGCTAGGTTTGATATCATGCTAGACACACAAGCATATTATGGGAGACGATTGAGTCCTTCAGTCGCAAAAGAAAAAGAACGAGAATAAGCTCAGAGTTATTGAGTGAAAACCACACTGTGGTACTCTCTAACCAAAGAATAGTAAAAATAAAGGATGAATCTAACGGTGAAAACCTCTCTGAGGTTCCGGAAGATGAAGGATTAAATCTCCCCCCCACTACACTTCATCAAGAGAAATCAGCAGTCCTGGCAGAACAATGCAATCCTGTCAATCTGGGAACGAAAACAACACCACAAATCACTTTCTATGTTGAGTCGCTTCTGATAGAAGAACAAGAAATACTGGAAAATTTTCTAAAGGAAAGAAAGGTAAATTTTGCATGGACCTATGCTGACATGTCGGGTCTGGACCCAGAAGTGGTGGTTCATCATTTGGTTGTTTACCCTAGAGCAAAGCCAATAAGACAAAAACTAAGGAAAATGCACCCTCAAATAGCCTTGCTAGTCAAGGTAGAATTGCAGAAACTCCTGGATGTCAGCTTCATACGCCCAATTGACTATCCAGAATGGGTATGCAATCTTGTAGCAGTTTCAAAGCCAAACGGGGGCATCTATATCTGCACAGACTTCAGAGACCTCAACAAAGCATGTCCCAAGGATGATTTTCCACTACCTAACATTGATATGATAGTGGACATGATAGCCGGACATGAGATGCTATCACTGATGGATGGCTTCTCGGGGTATAACCAGATAATGATTTCAAAATAGGACCAGTATAAGATGACATTTACATGTCCATGGGGCACCTACTGCTAGAATATGATGCCATTTGGGCTAAAAAATGCAGGGGCTACATATCAGAGGGACATGACACTAATCTTTCATGAAATGATACACAAAATTGTTGAGGATTACGTGGATGATATACAGGCCAAACCAAAGAAGAGACAAAATCACATAGCAACCCTAAGTGCTATTTTTGACAAACTAGAGAAGTACAAGGTCAGGCTCAACCCAAAGAAATGTGTTTTTGGGGTGCAATCAGGTAAACTTATGGGATACATAGTATCGATGAGGGGAATAGAGGTGGATCTCGCCAAGGTCAAAGCAATCCTCGACATGGAGGAACCAAGGACACTAAAACAACTCAAAGGCCTACAAGGCAGACTTCAATCCATCTGAAGGTTCATAGCACAACTGGCAGATAAACAAATTACATATTCACATCTACTCCACAAGGGAGTCGCATACAAGTGGGATGACAAGTGCAATCAAGCATTTGATAAAATCAAAGAATATCTACTCACGCCACTAGTATTAATGCCACCCATTGCAGGAAAACCACTTATCTTATACATCTCAACAACAGCAGTAGCCCTTGGTGCTCTTTTAGCTTAGCACGATGAAAATGGGATAGAGAGGGCCATTTATTATATTAGCAGAACAATGGTCAGCCACAAGTTAAACTACTCATTCATTGAAAAATCATGTCTAGCAGTAGTGTTTGCTTCACAAAAATTTTGACATTACATGTTAGCACACAAAATCAAACTCACCGCCAAGATAGATCACCTAAAGTATCTACTGGAAAAGGCAATACTCACAGGAAGGATGGCTAAGTGGATCATGATATTATCAGAATATGACATTGAATATGTGGAGCAAAAATCAATCAAAGGACAAGTCATTGCAGACCAACTGGCAGAAGCTACCATCTATTTAGAGAATCCACTCATATCAGAATTTCCAGATGAGTTCATCTTTAATCTCAGCATAGTCAATCATTGGAAACTCTACTTCAACGGTTCACACACACAACATGGATCAGGAGCCGGTGTTTTCTTCATCACCCCACAAGGGGATTGTATACCTAAATCTTACAAACTAGCATTCTCTTGTACCAACAACATTGCAAAGTACGAGACTTTAACCATAGGTCTCAAAATTGCAGCACAGTGGTGAATCATGGCATTAAAAGTCTATGGGGATTCACAGCTTATTATCAACCAAGTCAACGGCAAGTACTAAACTAAGGATGATAAGTTGAAACCATACAAGAAGTTAGTAGAAAGCCTCAAAGAACCATTTATTGATATCACCTTTGAGTAGATACCGAGAGCTAACAATTGAGCAGTTGACACCATGACAACAATTGGATCCTTACTAGATATCCCTCGCAATGTCTCAAAACATGAATTCTTGGTAGAGCAGCTTCTCATACCCACTTTTGAGGTATCGGAGTCTGAATATGTGTGTGAACTCGTTGGTCCTGATGATCTCTGGTATCATGAAATCTACACCTACCTGAGAATAGGAGTCCTCCCAGCTGACATTACCCCGAACCTAAAACGAACCTTTGTCAAAAGGTCCCTACGTTTTGTCATCCTAGGGGAAACCCTCTTTTGTAGGAGCATTGAAAGAACCTATTACGTTGCTTAAAACCTGAGGAGGCCCTGACTGCTCTGACTGAGATACATAATGGAACTTGCAGTTCACACTCGAGCGGTATGACCTTGGCCAAGAAGTTACTAAGAACCAGGTACTATTGGCCAACAATGGAAAGAGAGGCACATGAATTTGTAAAAAAATGTGTACAATGCCAACAACATGGAGACCTTATCCATGCACCAACTCAGGAACTCCATCCTATTGTTACACCATGGCCCTTTTCGCAATGGGGGCTCGATCTCATAGGAAAAATCACAGCCACCTCATCCAACGGCCACAAGTTCATCATCACTGCCACGGAATATTTCACAAAGTGGGTCGAAAGTGGGTCGAAGCAATTCCTATGACCTACATAACATGAAAGTAGATCTCCAAGTTCATCCTGAACTATCTCATTTGTCGATATGGTGTCCCCCAATCCATTATCTCTGATAATGGGACACCTTTCAAGAATCGAGATGTTTATGACTTATGCGACAAATTGAAATTCCAACATCGCTTTTCCACTCCATATTACCTATAAGGCAATGGCCAAGCAGAGGCCACTAATAAAACCATTTTGAAAATCCTTAAGAAAATAGTCAATGACTCTAGTCGTGACTGGCATTTATAGCTAAATCATACCTTATGGGCCTACCACACCAGTATTTGCACGCCAACAGGCACCACCCCATTCTCCCTAGTCTATGGATCAGAAGCCATCCTCCCAATTGAGATCAAGCTCCCATCACTGTGAATATCTTTGTAAAACCTCATTGCAGATGAGGAATACCGGGTTTTAAGATTGAATGAACTAGAGTTATTAGATGAATGGTGCATGGATGCCCTTAATCATCTACAAGTCTATCAGAATCGCCTGAAGCGCAGCTACAACAAGAAGATCAAGTGACGCACCTTCCAAGTAGGTGAACTTGTGCTGAAAGAGAACCAAAGGAATGTGTCGAATCTAGAGAGCAAAGGTAATTTTGAACCCAACTAGCTAGGACCTTTTGTCATCACAGCCAACTATAAATTAGGAGCCTATCAGCTATCAACACTAGAAGGCGTGCAGGAGCCTCTGAACATCTCCCATCTCAAAAAAAATTATGCCTAAAAGCTTTCAAGGTATAGAACCAAAAAATACAAAAAAATCATAAAAATGTCCTAAAAAAATGGTTACCTTGATGAAAACATGGCAAACAGGCATCTTGGTGACAGCAAAAAAATACAAAAATCCAAAAAAAAATTAGAAAAAGGATTGAAAACAGTAAAGAAAAAAAATCTTCCTCTAGTGAAAACCACTTCAATGGCGCTTTGGACAAGTACCTTGGTGAAAACCTGGCAAACAGGCGCCAAGCATAAATAAAACACTCCCCATCCACCAGGATCTACAGAACCCACTAATCCATTCCATCACATTTTATTAATTTTCCATCCATCCATTTGTTCACATCCATACCATAGCCTGATCTCGTACTCGTATTATATTCCACCATAATACAACTTGGCATATTCCTCAGGTCAGTTTGTCCTACCTTTATTGAAGTAGTCTATCGCTTGACGTTGGGGGAATGTTCCTGAACTAGCATTGAATCGGTTTTGTGTATATTTTTTGTGTATTTTTCCCAATACATCCAAAACATCATAAAATCCAAAACATCCAAATCATTTGAAAATCCAAAACATCCAAATGATTTAAAAATCCAAAAACATCGGAAAAATATCGAAAAGTCTTCAAAAATTTCATCATTGAGTCTTGTCAGTCTTTCACCTTGTCTGAACTACGTCGTCTTTGAGCTTGAACGTAGGCAAGGTTGATCTTTGATCATCCCCCAAGACATTTTAGGTCATTCCTTAGGCATTCGTCGCAATAAATGGAAATTCGGTTGCCCATCATTCTCATCATTGATTCAAGTTTGTCATCAGTCGAACTAGTGGTCTCTGCATGTATAACATAGGCAAGGCTAATCTATGGATCAGCTCCTGAGACCCCTAGGATAGGTCTTTAAGTTAGTCTCTTCGTCATAAATCTCGAAAATACCAAAAACATTTGCAAAACATCTCAAAATCCCAAAAACAGCCTCAAAACATTTGAAAAAACCCAAAATGGTGCATCCATCTCATCTCACTTTCATCCGTGATAATCATCATTCCTAATAAATCAATTATCATCTTCACCCTTTGGTGAGACAGTTGGAAGCAAGTCTATCAGGTTCAAAAGTGAACACCCAATCGTCAAAATTCCTAAAGTCTAAGTCAGTAAGCAAGCAAGCTAATCAGCTCGAAGTATCAATAGCTTATCATCCAATCAGTCTCATCGAAACCATGATCACAACATGTCCTAGGATGAATCCTTCCCATGATGGACATAAGCATCGGGTATCTCACAGTATTTTAGTCTTGGCTAGTGGTATGAAGAACATTAGCTTGTTGGTTTTCTTTATTTCGTCTTTTTTTGGCTTATCTTATTTTGCGCTCATTCCAAGGACCTCTCCATGATGCCTAAACAAAACAGGTTTAGAGAGAAAGGAGTGGGGCAAGGATCATTATCTCTTTTATCTATTGTGCTTGTGGGACACACTTGTAAAATAACTTAGTCATATGTGTTTTGTTTGGTTTGTGGAGAGGATGTTTTAAATATCTTGTTAACCACATAGGAAAGCTTGTTTTTATGTGTTTTGGCCCGAGATGTTTAGAATGTCTAAACTACATCCTGAATAAGGTTCTATGTGCTAAGTGTGAATAGGAACACTCCTATCTGATTGTTAAGTCAAATTCCATCACACTAGGTACCACACCATCCTGGTTCTTTATACCTTGATGCATCATACCTAGGTGTGTTATCAAACATAACGTAATTGACCCTTTGAAAATCCCAACTCCTAGTAAGTAAATCACCATCATCCTAACTAAATCATTGATTCTAATTTCTTCTATCTTCTTTCCATAATAACATGGTATCAGGATAGTTAATCAGAACATTGCCAATGCATACACCCTGCATCCACCGGATCATTAGCATAAAATGTGTATTATATTATATAGATCATATCATTATCTTAAGTTATGAGGAATAATATAGATTTTTTATTCTAAGCATCTTAAGAAATCATTATATTACATCATACATAATCATTAGCGTCCATATGCCATCATTAGCATACATTACATTCATAGAATCACCATTAAACATGCATAGAAAAGATACAAAAAGAAGTACATCCATTAGAAGCATACATCATATCGCATAAGCATAAGAAATAAAAACAACTCATAGCATATAGGAAATTAAGAAATGCATATCATACACTGCAAAATATTTCATAAAGGTGAATCATCTCATATATATCATCAAGGAATATATTGTCATGATACAAAATCGGATCAAGTGTACGATCAAGGTACATAGTACAAAAGGGGCAAGTAATCGAGGCCCATGAATCAAAAATGGTAATTGTTTGTGATCAAAGGGCTAGCCCTGTTGGCTACTGCCCTCTCCCACCTACCTCTCACCATGGTCCTCTAGCAGCCTCATCCCTGTCTGTTGAGAGAAGTCCGGCATCCGGCTTGCTACTGGCACTGCCTGTTTATAATGTTGTTGATAATACTCGGCCTCTCTGACTACCTCTTTGTATGCCCATAGAGAAATCGATCAGCCCTAGGATGACGAGGTTGTACTCTCTAGCTTCCTCCGCCGACCGATCTCCTAATCCCTCTCGGATCGAGCCTGATCCCTCTCGGATCAAGCATGATCTCTCTTTGTAGTCAAAACCTGAATCTGACCCTGCAACTACTAAATCAGTACATCTCTATGGTCTGGTTGCGTTGCCGGTTGTTGTTGTGGGACTACTTTGTCCCCATCTCTAGGCTGACCATCCTGCTCCCCTACCTATGGTGGTGTCTCTTGTGCTTGATCTCTGGGAGGTGTCTGGTGAGGAGGTGGTCCACCTCCTCCTCTGCCCTATCCTCTCCCCCTGCCAGCTGATCTTCCTCTGGGTCTCCGCTGAGGGAGTGTTGCACTGGGAACTGTCAATCTCAAAGGAGGTCTAAACCAGGCTCTATATGCCAGAATCACCCCTACATCCGCCGGTCCCTGATCATACGGCCACGGTCAGGCCACTAATTGTCTGAAGGAGGACACTGCCTCAACTGTCGGGATGGGCTGGCCCCATGTCATCTCTCTCGTAGTGTGGGCGAAGATTGCCACATACTGATCATCGGGCATGTCTTGCATCTCTCCAAACTGGCGAGCCACCCTATCTGGGAGATACCGCTCTATCATGGTATGCTCTCAACCCTGCATCCACCTGTCCTGTCAAGCAAAAAATAGTTGATTTGCATCATCATACCATGGGCCTATACCCATCCAAGGTCTCCAGAAAAACTCTCTCATCTCATCAAGAACCTAACACTCGTAAGCAAGGCCACTTATGCCAATGTGGGTAAAATGAATCTGTGCCCCGCCATACCGCCAAGCAATAGGATCATCGATTTCAAGAACAAGTGGTGTGACATCTGGACAGAGCACTGGGATCCACTCCCATGCCCAGATGTGTAATAAAGTAACTTCGGCCCCAAGGGCCCAACTATCCAGGTATGCGAACTCATGTAAATCTCTGTATAGGGAGGCCAACAATACTGGCCCCCAAGAAAAGCACTCTCAGTGAATGCACATTCGATGCCATGTTAGTCCCCAGCCTAGACTAAAATATTGACCCCGCCGATCAGGTGCCACAAGACCTGAAATAATAGCAACAACAATCAATCTATAGGTGGGTGCTCTACCTCGGTATTGCTCTAGGTCAATCTATCCATCGAAAAGGATGAGCTCATCAACGCCCATAATGTCAAAGCAGGCATCCCTATCCTCCTCTGGATCGTAAATCACTCAGGCTCCATGGATAGGCAATCAGAGAATGCACCAGACATCCTCGAGGGTGATGGTGGCCTCACTAGTAGGAAGATGGAAGAAAGAAGTCTCATTGTGCAACCAACCCAAAGCAATCATCATACCTAAGTGTGCTTGAATGGGAAGGACATAGGCAATATACCAAAGACCAAGAATACTGAGCTGCTCCTGGAGATACATGTGCATACCCTACAATCTACAGAGCACCAGCCATTTGTGCTCCCTCGAATGAAGTACATCGAGCTCCTCCTATGCAAGGAAAACCACCATGTCAAGTCGCCTAGAAAAATCTGCCACTCGCGTCATTTCTTTCACATTTGAAATAGCATATACGGCGTTTACAAATGCGGCGCTAATTGTAAAATTCCAAACTGCGTGTGCGGCAGACTTTGACAACCCTAACTTTCTAACTACGTCGCGCAACACTATTTGTGCACATAGTCGACTTTGACCCTGGGAACCCTAATTTCCTAACTGTGTCGCGTGACGCTCTTTGCATATGCGGCCCTGTTTAGGACCGCGCGGCACCGACCGAGCAATTTCAACGGTGCCATATAGCGTCGCGCCGCTTAAAATTAAATTTGACCCTATTTAATGCACGAAAAAATGAGAAATTGAAAGTTGGGATGGGGGTACATACCACAAGTCCTACAGCGACTGGACGCTAATACACTCGTAATCTCTCTGACACATGCCTGGGAAGCTATCGTTGCGCCATCTTGACCAAGACTCAGAGCTCAAAGTGTGGAATTTTCAAAGGGCTAGGTATGCAAATGTATTGAAAGTGATCCCTCAAGGTCTATTTAAGCTTGAAAATTAGAGTTTGTTTTTACCTAATTTGGCCATCTAACTAGGGTTATGGTCCCTTGATCCCATTTTTTTCCAACCAAGGGCCATTTGGCATCTTTTCTGGTGTTCTAACGTGTTTTATGACATTCTAGGGCATTTTTGAACCTATCGGGCACCTTGTCCTCTTTTTTTCGCGAGATCATCCAAAAAATCAATATTTTTGTTCGCTCTCGAGGGGGCAATATACCAACACAATCCTTTCACTAGGGCAGTAGTGGGGCATTTGAAAAATCAAGAAAATTTTTGAACTTTGATCACATCAGTTTATTCTTTGAATCAATGCAACAAGTACATTGCTTCAAAGAGGGGCAAAATGTAAACATCCAAAATGTACAAATCCGATTCGGCACACTTGATCCTGACTACTAATGACATTTCTTCCTGAATCACACTCTCATCTTATCATCACCTTATGTCTCTTAATTAAATAAATCATTATTTATTTTATTAAGTTTTTCTACTATGTTGATTAAATTAATCAATTTAATTTAATTAACCTTATATCTCTGTTCATTTAAATAATTCATTTTATTTAAATCAAGTCTCTAAAGTCTTCTTATTAAATTAAATAAATTAAACCTTATTTAATTTAATCTAACATTATCCCCTTTAGTTAAATAAATCAAATTATTTATGTAATTAAATCTTTCTTCTCAATTCTTGATTTAAATCAACTCATAAATTTGAGTCAAAATTGTCAAATCACCTAACCTCTCTTTAAATTAATAAAATCTTGCTTAAGTTAATCTCAATCACTAAAATCCTCTAGAGAATGCAACTTGCACAATAAATCAATTACTTTGATTCATTTAATTACCTATTTTCTCTCAACATGGAATAAAAAAGGAATATTCCCTCAGATTTGAATTCAAAATCCAAGTGGATGAGTACTTCCAAAAAAACATTCACTCCTCTTACATGTCTTTGTGCATTGAGCCAAGTGGAATTTATTTCATGTCTCCTTCCCTCTCACATGTCATTTCTTCAAATGCAAATTCCACCTAATGACATTTATGGGCACTTTGATCAAAACTTGCACAACCATCAACCATTCACATTGTGACAAGTGGCACTTGGCTATTGGATGTTGAATGATCCCACATTGCTTATTTTCACTCTCTTCCAATTTGGAAATCTATAAATGAGAAACTCTTCCTGTCATTCTATCATCCACAATCTCATGCAAAGTTACTCTCTTCACATAATGAGCTAATTTTTCCCATTTCTCTTCAAGTATTCATACTTTTCACAATTTCATAGCTAGGTTATGCTAAAATCTCATCAAGGAGATTGAACTATCCACACATCATCAACATTTGCAACTAAGGAGTTGGGAAATGGCCAATTTCGACACATCAATTCACACCAATTCCCCCATGGGATCAAGAGTTTTCTTAGCTTAAATAGATTAAATCTGGTTTATTGCATTGTTCTTCATTTTCCTTTTTATCTAAGTTTTGTAAATGGATTTCATTGGGAATCCTTTTTTCATCTTGCATTTTGATCTAGTAACATGTTTGTTTGTTGTTTTTTTGCATGTATGAAACCGGGGTTCACACCACCATCTCAAGCAAGAACTCCTCTCATCCTCCAATGTGCTAACTATGGAAGAAAAGGAGCATGCCAAGGTGAAGATGCACCAATCCATGAGCACAAGCATCAAATCCAAGTGATAAGAAAGGCTCTAACCAAGCTATTTTCAATTGAAAAATCCACATGATCGGAAATAGCATCCACAACACATGCTAATACATCCAACCATCCATACCTCCAAAGTATCAATACATCAATAAACTCAAGCCAATAACATATGCAACCCATAAACTACAAACAAGATCCCTGTATCAATCTTGACAATGAAGAACATACATATCGAGGAACTCCCACTGCATAGGTAATGTCAAAGCATATAAATTCTACCACTCAACACTATATCAGGGTGTGATAAGTAAATCAAAGAATGAAGTAACAAGAACAATAATAATGATCCACACATGCAACCCAAGTAGTTGCATAATCTCTCACAACATGTTTCCACCATCCTCCTAAAACATGAACATCTAGGAAGGAACCATTAAGAGAGAAAACCTATAAACCATAATTTCCTCCTACCAACACCTCAAAAGTGTAATGTTGTGCAAAATATGATCTCCTAATAGCCCCAAATGAGAAGCCTCAATAACACCCATACACTCAATCTCATAGACCAAGTACAACATATTAATCAATGTAACAATGCCAACCATGGATGTAAGCCTCTTTAATCAAGAAGATCAAACTCAAAGTAACCATCCCCAAAACTAGAAATCAGCCCACAAACCATCTCCTAACAATCCTCATCAAAGAATGATATCATAAACTCAAATGCACAAGGAGATAACCATGACATAACATCCCTCAAATGAATCCTCTAGAACTAACTATCCATAGCTCAAGATCCATATCTATGAAAGATAAAGCATATAAAGTCATGCTAAAAAATCCTCAAATGAGTCTCCAAAATCAATCACCATGAATCAAATCAATCCCATGAGAAATCAAAGCACGAAACATAACACATCTGAAAGATATAATGGGAAAATACCTCTCAAATAATAAGTTGTCGAGTAGACCAAGAGTGGGAAATGAGAATGATCCTCCAAGATAATCAATTCATCATGACTCACTCCAAGAACAATCTCCTCTATTGTTCCATCATGAACTCATGTCCATGCCAGGTGAAATCTTCTCGGTCTTCCTGCTGAAACCTCCAAAGAGTAATTGTTTCAAGAAAATGTCTATAATCACAAGAGAACTCCAACCATCACCTTCATCTCTAAGTATCCATGAGAACTTGTAACCAATCAATCCATGCCAAACTCCAAATGCAACATAGCACCATCATGAAGTAATCAAGCAAATGATCAATGCACACAATACAAAGAGAACTACCAAGATCAATGTCAAAGCTCTAACCTCAAAAATCAGAAACCTATCATGATAACATGATCTAACCATCTCCTCTTAAGAGATCACATGCACCAATGCAAACATCCTGGTCTCAAGAGAACATGTAATATTCCAAACTCTAATATAGAATCAAGAGTATACCATGACATAATAACAAATACACTCTAAACCGAGAACTCACATCTCCAATCACATGAAGATAACCATAACTAATGATGCATCAACGTCACTGCCAACAACTCCCGCTAAACCGTGATACCGAGCTACACATGGCATCATGAATACCATCCTCTCCATGAAGATCATCTAGGTCTACACACATTCAACTACAACGTCAGTAACATACAAGTAAACCAAGATCTCTGATCCAAGAAGATACATACAACCGCCAATAAAACATCATAAACCAATCCAATACTACCAAGTTATCATTGTCAAAATCTCCCACTAAAAGTGTATAACCAATGAATGTACCAAGCCATCATGATATCATGATCAAACCACATGCTAAAATTCCCATAAAATAACTAATCAAGTACTCAAATCATCCATCCTCTCAATCTCGAAAAAACATACCAATGCACAAATGACCACAAACAAGGAAAACTAATGAAATCTGCAACAACAATGAATCAAACTTGGTGGATATAGACAGTCCACATCTGATTCAT
This sequence comes from Sequoiadendron giganteum, assembly GCA_007115665.2. Classification (NCBI taxonomy): domain Eukaryota; kingdom Viridiplantae; phylum Streptophyta; class Pinopsida; order Cupressales; family Cupressaceae; genus Sequoiadendron; species Sequoiadendron giganteum. Next base: position 72,556,714 of record CM021101.1, on the reverse strand, counting down.
CCCACTACAACCCAATAGGTTGTACACACCTACAAGCTACATAACTCATAGATCCAAACCACTAAAACATACAAACTCATCATCACATTACTAACCTACAAATTGAGATATCAAAGAATATAATCATGTAGACATCAAGACTCAAACACCAAATCAACCATAGATCTAATTTTCCAACCATGTCCACAAATGAGTAATCATAGTCAAAGAACCAAATAAGCATCAATAATATAAGTGCAATCTCCTAATACCAAACCAGTATCACCACCGAACCACATACATGATCATGTCATGCCAATGCATAAATGTACCTACATACCCATAACACCATAATCATAGCCATTTTTTTATTTGCACTCAACTAGCACCCATACGAAACACCAAGTCTCAAACCATGTCCTCAAAACAAAAGACAAATTGTGTACCTATCACCATCAAATTCCAACTCTGAAGAACACCTATAAACTTGTACCAAAAAGCACCAATCTGATAATCAACTCTACCATCAAAAATATCATATAAAAACATGTACTCCCTCAAGGTTTCGCCTCTTGACTCATCTGAATGCACACACAATCACACCCTGAATCTCAAGCTCCTACAAGCGATCAAACAAGCACCAAATTCATCCTGCTCCTCAAACTGATAAACAATTTGAACCACTTTGATTTATACTACAAATTCTCTCCAATGCCTTTTCGAAATTGAAAATCTGATTTTGTATGCAAAAGTTATGACCGAAACCGTGCAAACGAGAACATTTGACTTCTAGGCCCCAAAAACATGTCAAAATGGAAAAATCATGGAACCAAACCTATACCATTGCATAGTTGTCAGAAGCATCTTTCCAACGACTACAAGAAGTCAAAAAATGGACATCGTGGAAAAAGTTACATGTGTTGAAAAAAACTACTATAAAATGCACAATTTGACCCCTAGTGGCTCTATGGTGGCCCATCGGCGGCCTGCAGGCCGGTGGTGCCCTTGGTGGCGGATTTGAAATAACATTACGATCTGATTTAATTTTTCCAAATAAAAAATTAATCCACCCCTTGTGGACGAACCTGACGAATTATTAAACCTAGCTTATGTTTTTTGAAGTTTGGCATACTACGTTTCAAACGACAAATTTATCAAACAATTAAAATTATTTTAATTTTAAAATATGCAGCAGTTATAATTTTAAAATCCATACAGGATGGGAAGAGTTGGACCGGGGGCTTAATGCTTGATCGGTGGCCGACCATGCTACTGACAACAATGGTAGGTTTTTCGACTAGCAGTACCTAACCATGTCACAGTAGTGGCAGCAAACAACAGTCTTTTTCAAGATTCTAACAATGGTTTTATTAGATGCCTCAGCTTGGCCATTACCTTGTCGGTAATATGGGGTGGAAAAATGATGTTTGATATGGAAATCTTCACATAGATGGTGTACTTCTTGGTTTTTGAATGGGTGGCCATTGTCTATGATAATGGATTGGGGTACACCATACCGATAAATGATATAGTTTAGGATAAACTTGGATATTTGTGTGTCGATGATGTAGGTCATGGGAATAGCTTCAATCCATTTGGTGAAGTATTCGGTAGCGATTATGATGAATTTATGTTCATTGGATGATGGAGGGTGTATCTTACCTATGATGTCAAGTCCCCATTGGGCAAAGGGCCATGGTGATGTAATCGGACAAAAATCCTGTGCTAGTGCTCTTATCAAATCTTTGTGTATCTGACACTGTCTACATTTCTTTACAAAGATATATGAGTCTTTTTCCATTGTAGGCCAATAATAACCTAATCTCATAATCCTATGGGCTAAAGTAGGACCACTCGAATGGGATCCGCATATACCCTCGTGTATCACTTGCAAGGTTGTTTGTGCTTCTTTAGCATCGAGACATCTCATTAGGGCATTATCTAAGGTACGTCTATACAGGGTATCTCTGATGATGGTGTATTTAGTCATCTTATGGATAAAGGTTCTACGTTGGTTGTTTAACAGGTCTAGAGGTAAGGTTTGGTCATTTAGATAGTCAAATACGTCTTTGTACCAAGGGGAAGTAGGACCAAAAATCTACACACCATCACAGAATCAGGGACATCATAGGTAGAGACCAACAACTGTTCAACCAAAAACTCAAACTTAGGCACGTTGCTCAGAATATCCAATAAGGAACCCACAGTTGACATAGCATTTGCAGCCCTGTTCTGAATACGTGGTATTTGTTGAAAGGTAATTTCATCAAAGTACTACTTGAAACTATCAGCCATACGCTTGTAGGGGGCAATTTTCTCATCCTTAGTCTCATAATCATCATTTACTTGTCGGACTACTAGTTGAGAATCACCAAAAACATGTAGACTCTTAATATTCCACTGGGCTGCCATTCTTAGTCCTGTCACTAAGGCTTCATACTCTGCTATGTTGTTGGTACAAGGGAAAGCAATCTTGAATTATTTAGGAATGGTATCGCCTTGAGGTGTAACAAATAGGATACCTGCTCCTGAACCATGATTTGTATGTGACCCATCAAAGTATAATTTCCATTCAGTTCTAGTGTCAACTGTGAAGATAAATTCATCAGGAAAATCTGCCACTAAAGGATGGTTTTCCTTCAGAGGTGCATCTGCTAACTGATCTGCAATCACTTTTCCTTGTATAGCCTTCCTTTCCACATATTGGATGTCATACTCGCTAAGTATCATAACCCATTTAGCCAATCGACTTGTTAATGCTACTTTACTTAGGAGATATTTGAGGGGATCGATCTTTGCGACCAACATTGTTTGGCGATTTAGCATATAGTGCTGAAGTTTTTGAGTAGCAAATACTACCACAATACATGCCCATTTTATGTTACTGTAATTTAATTCATATCCCACCAAGGTACAACTAATGTAATACACATCTCTTTCATGACCTTGGTCATCGTTTTGTGCAAGAAGAGCCCCTAATGCTAACTGAGTTGCTGAAATGTATAGTATCAATGGTTTTCCATATGTTGGTGGCATTAAGATAGGTGGAGTGAGTAGATAATCCTTGATTTGTTGGAAATATTCTTAACATTTAGGTGTCCACACAAATGGTACTCCTTTCTTGAGTAAATGTTGAAATGGGTGTATTTTGTCTGCCAGTTGTACAATGAAATGCCTGATGGACAGTAATCTTCCCTGTAGTGTTCTTAGTTGACCAATGCTGACTGGAGGAGGCATTTCTATGATATCTTTTACCTTCTTTGGATCTACTTCAATGCCTCTTCTGGAAATGATATACCCTAGAAGTTTCCCTTATTTCAATCCAAAGACACATTTCTTTGGATTTAGTATGACGTTGTAATTCTCTAGCCTCTGGAATATCTTGTCTAGAACCTTCAAATGATTTTCCCTTGTTTCTGATTTAGCTATAATTTCATCTACATAATCTTCCATGAAAGTATGTAAAAAGTCATGGAAAATAGTAGTCATTGCCCATTGATAGGTAGCTCTTGTGTTCTTAAGCCCGAAAGGCATGACATTCCAACAGTATGTTCCACATGGACACGTGAAAGTTTTCTTGTGTTGGTCTTTAGCTACAATTTTGATTTGGTTATATCCAGAGAAACCGTCCATGAGGGATAGCATCTCGTATCCTGTTGTAAGATCTACTATCATGTCTATGTTCGGCAAAGGGAAGTCATCCTTAGGACATGCCTTATTGATGTCTCTAAAGTCTATGCAAATGTGGATGCCCCCAATTGGTTTAGTCACTAGTACAGGATTTGAAATCCAGTCTGCATAGTCTATGGTTCTTATGAATCCGAAATCCAAGATTTTCTTAAATTCTACTTTGACCAGTAGAGAAATCTGTGGATGCATTTTCTTGAACTTCTGTTTGATTGGCTTAATACTTGGTTGTAATGGTAGATGGTGTAATATAAGGTCTGGATCCACCCCAGGCATGTCACCATATGACCATGCAAAGTTTATCTGTCTCTTTGTGAAGAAGTCTTGAAATTCTTGTTTCTCTGTCCCTGTCAAAGAGGCTGCAAAGTATATGTTCTGAGGGTTTTCTTCTATATTTATGTTGACTTCAATAGACTCTTCTACTAGCATTGGTGACTTTTCTTGTTCAACTGGGAGAATATTTAATCCTCTATCCTTGGGTGCCTCAGAAAGGTTTTCGCCCTTGGATACATCCTTTATTTTGACTATTTCCTCGTCCAAAGGCGCCTTTTGATTTTCACCTAGGGACTCATCATTTTTCTTTTTATTTTCATTTTTGCGACTAGAGGTGTAAATAGACTCCCCAAAATATTCTTTTTCATCCAAGTCTATGGTAAAACCAACTTTATGATCCCCTCTTGGTATGCCTTCCCGAAGTCCCATGAACTCAATTATTGCTTCCTCGTTCTCGAATGTGTCTAAGATGGGTGTACCTTGTTGATCCCAGTCAATAAGTTGGGGATAGATGAGGGGCATGTCATCATTGGAGTTATCAAAGGTGGAAGATGACAAGGTGAATATAGAATGGTTGACATGGTCACAGAAGTTTTGGACTAACTCCTTGTTCTTTTTCCTATGGGTAGGTAAACTCTGATGTGGGACTATTGTAAGGGCTAAGTCATCAGAAGATGGTTTGTCAAGTGCCCAAGATACATGATCAAGGGTTTCCCAATAATAGTGCTTAATCCATTCTTCTTTGGACAAGGACTTCTTATGACGGGGACTAGATGGCTTTGGTATGGGTTTTATCATTTGGTTCGATTCTCCAAATAGATTATCTAGGTTCACGGTACTGGTAGAGGAAAGGGAATCCCATTCACAATTGCTTGAGTCAAGAGATTCACCGTAAACTGGGGGAAGTGGTTCGTGAGATATCTCAATGTCTGCATAAGCACTCACTTCCTCTTGAAATGGTGATGAAGTACTAGGAAAACCAATTCTAAGCGGTTGAAACCCTAACCCTAGGTATTTCGATCGTGGTGAGACAATGATTGGTTTCGTCCTTCCATTTTGATGTAGTCCTAACCCACTATGTTCGTCATAGCCTTCGCTTTGCATCATCTTAAAGCCTTTTCCATATTGATTCTTACTTATTTGAATAGATGGTGAGGGGTATTCATTGTCTTCCTGGTACAACCAAGAGGTAATATCACCTTGATCCACAACTTCTTCACTTAACTCTCCCCATTTGGTCAATGTCATTGTAGGGGGAACATGAAATGTGACTACTGGCTATCTTCTATCTGCCATGGGTAAGCCATATGCCTTAGGTGGAACCAATTGACTGACACAGTAGGATGCCTTCATGTAATATTCTCCACAACCCTTGTCTTGGATCTCGACCTTAGGAGTGGATGATGCTGGTTTTAATGAAATGGACTTGATGAGTTGTGATGGGTCAACATACAAGGATAAAGTGGATGATGAAGCTTCTTGGTTAACTAGTACCGTCATTGTGGAATTTCCCTTAGGCTTGTACAATATTGAAAAGGATCTGGATCACCATCAATCATGATCTCAATGTCATTATATGGGAATTTAAGGCATTGATGATATGTGGAAGGTATGGATTTCATTGCGTGTATCCAAGGTATACCTAACAACAGGTTATACAAAAGGGTGAGATCCAAGACTTGGAAGTTGGTGTTCATAATTGCTGGACCAATTTTGATAGGGAGTGTGACAACTCCTTTGGATGATCTTTCCTCATCATCACAAGCCTTAATTACTATACTCTTAGAGGTGTCTACACATTCTTCTGAGAATCCTAATGCCTTAACCAATTTTAGGGTACACAAGTTCAAACTTGCTCCTCTGTCTACCAAGACTCGTCTGACTTTGGTTTGATGAACTAGGACTTCAAGATGTAACGGGTCATTATGATCAGTCTTTTCGGTTGAGTAATCTTGTTGGGAAAATGTGGCATGATGTGAGTTGGTTAAATATCCCACCATTTCTTTGAAATGATTGACATCTAAGTTTGTAGGAACAGTCATGTTCTATAGAGCTTTGTCGAGAATGGCTCAATGCTCAAGTGATAAAGTCAACAGTTCCAAAATGGATATATGTGCGGGGGTTTTGCTCAGTTGATCAAGGAGATTGTACTTAGACTTGGAAGACTGTGTAGGTGGCTTTGAAGAAGGACCTAGAAGAATTATCTTACTTCTGCGTGTGTTTACAACACATTCAGGACACTTCTTAATGGTGATGGTATGGACGTTTTCATTTGCAGCTCGGAGGTGATTTATGATCTTTCCTTTTCCATAGTTATAGTCGGTATTTGCATAATTGGTTGATGGAGTATTCTTGGTTCCTGAACTGGAGGCTTTTCCTTTCGTGTGGTCATGTAATGGGTCTATGAAGACCTTATGATCACTGTTCTTGGTATTTTTCTGCCCATTGACCTCTATGGTTCCATTTTCAACAAGGTCTTGTATAATATTCTTCAGTTGTCAACATTGTTGTAGGTTGTGTCCTTTTGCTCGATGATAGTCACAATAGGCATTATCGTCCCACCATGAAGGTTTAAACTATCCAAGATCATACTCTCTTGGTTCCAAAGGTTTAATGAGATCATGTTTAATCAATTCTTTGAAAATTGTCTCGATTGGTTGACCCAAAGGGGTAAATTCAAGTGTAGGAAATCTCCTTTGTGGTCATTCTTATTGTGAATTTTGGACAAAATTTTCCATTTGATCTAGACTATTCGTCATGTCTTGATTGGGGTTGTAACCTCTAATTGTGATAACCGGTCCCGTATGTATGGTCTTAGCATCAACAATACCATCATTTGTAACATTTTTGTTTCTAGACGAGAATTTGTTTCTATCATTGGGAAGGTTTTGATGTTGAACAATCTAGTTTTTGCTTGGTACTTTAATTTCTCCTTTGTCAATAAGGCCTTTTTCAAGGATGATTCCCTTTTGTACCAAGTCTAGGAATGAAGTACAACAATGTACCCTTAAGTCACCTCTCAGTTTTGGATTGATTTTTTCAAGGAATATCGTGACCTTTTGTTTTTCTGGTATTTCAACTGGACATCTGCTAGCTAGACTTCTCCATCTCTGGAAGAAAGTGGTGAAAGTTTCGCCGTCTTCTTGTGTTGTGTGGCACAAGCTAGCTATTGTTACTTCATTGTCTATGTTAAATTCAAAGTGTTCAACAAACTTCTCAGCTAATTCACCCCAGGATCATATGCCATATGGTAATTTAGAGAACCATTCTAGTGTTATCCCAATAAGGGTTCGCGAAAATAGTCTCATCAAGTATGTGGGGTCATATGATATGTCCATGCATATCGTTGAGAATTCTCTAATGTGTTCTAAAGGATTCTTCCTCCCATTATACTTAGGCAAATTTGGTATAATGTATCCATGGGGGAAGGGTGTCATGTAAAGCGCTTTGTCAAAAGGACATGGACATAGATCTTGCACTGAGATAGTTCATTTGCCTGACATAGACATGTTGTTTATCTATTGTTGAAGCATTTGCATTTGGTTTTGGAGAACATCTAATTGTGTCACAGACATGTTTTTTGCGTTGTTTGGATCAATGTAGGTGTTCTGAAATGCTACGTTCGGTGATGGGTTATGATTTGGTGAGGGAATGTATCCCGTCTGAATGTTTTGATTTGGTATAGGAATTTTTCCTGTTTGAATGTTCTGATTTGGTATAGGAATATTCATGCCAACTTTGGACCTCTTACCAGTAGTGTTTGTGCCAAAGGGGTTTGATGAAGTTGCTCGTGCAATAAATTGTAAACCTTGTGTTATGTTGAAAGGGATTGTGCCTAGAATTGATGATGTTTGAGTAGATATGCTAGTTGGTATTGTTGCGGTAATTTGAGGAATAAAAACACTTGGCGTCACAGTTTGTGTTGGTTGAGTAGACGATGTTTTCAAAGTATGAATATCAAATCCTGGTGGTAGTGTGGCATCTTCTACTAGAAAATTTGCTAGATATCGTTGGGGATCATTTTCCAAACACTCATCCATAAAGGATGCAAACTTAGGATCTTGTACTGAAGCGTTTATGTCTTCAACATAAATTTGTCCATGTGTGTCTCTAGTGATGTATTTTTCAAGCAAAGGTTTGTGTGGTCTTTCTTTTCCCGATGGTTGATTTGCAAAAGGATTGACAAATTCGTTAGGGTCTGACATTGCTTTCTATTTCTTTTTAGACCTTGTTTCAACCATGAAAAGTTTCTCATAATGGGGTAATGCAAACTATGTCTAAAAACCGGTATGTCCTATTTCTATGTTCTCTTTTTTGGATTTTCTGACAATAAAAGATATTGCTAAAGATTTCTAAAATGACGTATACTAAGATGACATATGGTAGGATGAACAATATGCAAAATCTCAAGTAGACTATGACGGAAAATGATTCTAAAATGGGTATAACCTACCACCTATGGAATAAATGCATGCAATGATTTGAGTTGACCAAGGAACTTGATTGTAGGACAAAGATAGTTGACAAGGTGAATTTCCCAAACTAGACTGTTGAGCTGGAAAGATTCATAGATAGGACCAAAGTGACTAGGTTCAATGATTTTGACAAATTGGAACATGAACCTATCCAATGACGAGGAAAGTTATCTATTCTACGATATGCAATTTCCTAGGAAGTATCTAAATGCATGCAACTTAGGATGACTATGACTAGGACGTATATGACACCTAATAATGCAAGTTTTTGAGCAAATTTTTTCCAATTTCTGTCCAAGGTTGATCTTAAGAAACAAAAGCAAAAATGACAATTATGCATTCAGACTCGGTTTGCAGTTTTCTGTTGACAATCAAATGCGGTTCACCTATCAGATGTGGTTCTACTTTTAGTAGATGCGTTTCAATTTTTTGATGCAGTGATTTGACTAAAAATAGGTTTTGAATGTTGATAGATAATTATGGTTTTCTAAAAGATGCAATTTACTTTTTGACAGATGCGACTCATAGTAATAGTTGCGACTCAGAATATGGATTTTGTGAACCTAAACTTGTTGACAAATAGTTGTGGTTTTCTGTTTGATAGATGTGGCCCGCAAATACACATGTGACTCAAGATTTGACAGTTGCGGTGCAAAATCTAAACTATGTAAAAATGGACTTTGTTGACAGACACGTGTAGTGACCAAATGATAGTTGCGACTCTCTAAGATAGATGCGGTTCTAAAAATGGAAGTTGCGACTTTTGTTGACAGTTGCGGTTTTTTTAAGATGATTTTTTGACTAACTTCGTTTGATGATCAAGTTTTTTGACGAATACAACAAAAACAATCACAAAATACAATCTGTTATCAATTTGTAGTTGTAGATCTATTAAAATCAAAGAACAATTACTCCCTAGGCTATGTTGGACAATACTTGCTGAGTTCTTACTTGGATAAATCCAGCTACGCATATTCAAGGTGGATGACTAGTAGCTTGACCCCACTAGCTCCCCTCCACGACACTCACTTATACGGGGCAGCCAAGCTACTGTACCCATGAAACTCCCATGGCATACATCTCATCTCCACACATGAACCGTAAATATGTAAGATGACTTCACAGGTCTGAACCTACTGCACCAGCAAATAGAAAGGATTTTGGCAGACTACAACAATTTGGCTTTTTAATTCGGGCACCCATTCAAAAGAGCCATGCAAGAGGCAATATCATCCTAGTTCTGCAGAGGTTAGGCTCTGCAGGTTTTAAGATACCACAAGGGTACTAGGGAGCCAAGTGCTGGTCCACTGGGATCCTCGTAATACTAAGTTTTCCTCGAGTATTAAAATTTGTATACCGGTTGGGAGTCACTGGTGATAAGCGTGTAACCGGTTTTGAGTCGTCTTGGGGTGAGTACTTTTTCCCACCAAGACAAACCCAAGTTATAGAGTTAGTAATCATTTCTCTTACACCCAGGATAGCATAAATGCACAAGGGGAGAGGATACTTCGATATAATGAATCGAGGTTCTATTTAAACAACTTCAGGCATGAAAAACACATGTTCTTTTTAAACCCAAATGACAATTTTCTAAACTACCAAACATAAAGCTTTCCAAATAAACAAAGTCTTCATTAGGTCCTGTATGCAAACTGATCAGTAGTTCCCTTTGTGTCTTCGACTTTCGTTCTGCAGAAAATATGTTTTTGGTTTTTTATTTGGTCTTCTATGCTTCATCCTACAAAAACTAAGTTACTCCTCTAAACACTGCTGCAAACAAACATTAGTGAAAAAAAAAAACACAAAAAATGAAAAATGAAAACGCGAATGTACAAAAGTTAATAAAAAAGTGAAAAATCTATTACCAGGAAGATGCAACTTTTCGAGCCACAGATGTGTCACGATGTTGACAGGCGGATGCGATTCAATGTTAACAGGCGGAGCGGTACGATGTTGACAGGCGAATGCGGTGCAGAATGTCGCGGATGCGATGCAGGATGTCAGTTGCGGTTCGCAAATATGGATGTGTCATTTATTTGAGCGGATGCGGTGTGTCGTACGATAACCTACAAAATAAAAAACGAAAAATGAAAAGTATTGCGCGAATTTGAAGCGTGATTCATGTCGGGTTCACCAAATGTAACATAGATTTTCTGGAGAATTGCTGCAACATATTTAAGATGATCAAATCTAACAAATAATCTAAATCAAAAACAACAAAGAACAAGTAAATGAACATAAAACAATAACACAAATAACTGAAAAGATCTCACCGAATATGTGTACACTTCTTCGAATTATCTCGATTGTCCTTCTTCATTTTGTTGTATCAGTATTCTTGCCCTCAGATTTTCAGTATTGATGCAAACATAACCTTGTTGAATGTCTAAGAAAAATATCAAAGATTAAGTTTCTTCTCAAAAGTATTGATTTCGGGAGGAGAAATAATGATAATGACAGGCCATTTTATAGATTTTGGGTTTTTGAATGATTGACTCAGATTCAAAAGAGAGATCGACGAATGAGATTGATGAATGTCATGCAACGTGAGTTATGTGTCATATAGAACGTGAGTTAGAAAATTTTGTAGGATAAAGATTAAATTAGAATGATAATTTAATCTTGTGTCTAGACTGTTCGAAAATAGAAAGAACAAGAGTTCAAGATTAAATAAATAATTTAATCCTCAGTTAAGAGTCTTCAAAAATAGAAGAAATAGACTTTGAATGACAAAAACAAAGTTAGAACTCGAAGAATAATCCATTCGAATGCATACATGAATTAATTGATTAAATAAATATATTTAATTAATAAACACATTCATGCATATGAGTTAGAACTAGTTAACTGATTGGTTGTGATAAAGAGTCCTCTCATAGAGACGGTCAGATATCGAACCCAGAGATAACTGACAAATTTAAAATAGATCTTGAGTCAGAAGGCGAGTGAATGATTAGTCAACTGAATGACAGAAGAATGTGACATAAAGAATTAATAATGAATTAAATGTTAATTTAATTCAACATTCAAAATTGAATGGAATTAATTAAATAAATAATGTAATTTATTTAATTGATTGTTGAAAAGGATTAATTGAATAATTAAATAATAAATATTTAATTATAGTTGAAATGTGACAAAGGGGTAATTAAATAATAAATTATTTATTTAAGAAGGAGAATTAATTAGTTAGCAACATAATTAAATAAATAATGATTTATTTAATTAATCAAGTTGAATAAAAGGTCATAATGAATTAATTAAAAAGAGGTATTTAATTAATAGAAGAAAGATGTGTTAGAAAGGTAATTAAATAATAAACATTATTTAATCATGACCATGGATATTAGAAAATTATGTCGAAAGTGATGCTCGCAAGCCTAGACCAAGTTTCGGTGTCTACAATTGCTTAGGACTAACTATTATAGAATGAAATGGGCCAAATTAACCATCAAACATTTTAGTTTGACTGCAAACACTAGATCTTCATTTATGACATATCTTGATTGGCTCACATGCAAAATAGGCCTAGTGACCAATTTAAAACATATTATATTTTAGTTTGGTAGTTGCTACATTCACCCTTGGAATTTTGAAGGTGCCCATAGTTATCATGGGATCAAGCCTTTGGTTGTGTTAAAAAATATAGGCTGTATTTGGAACTTGGTTGATATTAAGAAGCATTAGAAGATACAAAGAAATATTTGGAGCTCAACCCTTTGGAATATTGTGGACATGAATAAACTTCAATGGTTTTATCTACAAGATTTGAGTTGCTTGATCATTTTTGTGTTATGTTCCTATAATAGAAAGATAACTTTACTAAGATATATCGAACATGGGGCTTTGGGTATTTTGGCATTGGCAAAGTTATCTTAGAATTGAATTTGAGCAACCTAAATTTGTTAAAGTTATATGGTAATTTTATATGAAGAAAAAAACTATATGAAAACGAGGTCATAAAATATTTAGTGTAGTATTTCGTACAAAGTTTGTATATTTTCTTTTACTTTTTAGTATCCTAAGCAAAGTGAAGATTGCAGTAATAGGTAAAATTGTTCAGCAAATGAGACTGTAAATAATTAATTATTTCAATATCTTTGGTTAAAAAACTTACATGTATACTTTACAATATATATATGTATATTATGAAAAATTATAGTATACAATTGACTAGTATGTACATACATTAATAACTAGATAAGTAATTTGTATTACAATTGTATCTATCTAAAGACAAGTACTAATAAAAGGAATGTAGAAAACTTATAAATATATAACAATATCAAGTAGTAATTGTTATTTAATTAATTTATTATATAAAGAAGCTTTGGTAAGGAATTTTTTATAAATAAATAAAAGCTTTCATTTTTGATGAAAAATAAAAATATTGAATCTTAAATCAAATTAATAATATATTGAAATATATTTTAACTTCCACCATAAACCTCTATAATTTTGGGACAAAGTAAAAACTCATAATGGGATAAAAATAATTAGCATTTTTGAAGCAAGTAACATAATGGGTTGTGTTGGAGGCTCATAAAGGAATCTAATCAATGGATAGAGATTTTGAAGGTAAATTATTTGGACTCTCCTAAATTGGAGAGGTTGATTACTATTGAGTATTTTTTTGCAAGAGTCTCACTTTTGGAATCATTAGATGAATAATAGGAAGCTTCTTTAGAAAAGCTACAAATGGAATGTGGGTATGGGTGATAAAGCCTTGTTCACGAGGATACTTGGTTGAATAATACCCATTTATGTTAATCTCTCCCTTAGGAGAAAATTAGTAAGGGCATGAATAAGGTAATGGTTGATAAAGTTGAAGATTATATGGAGCAAAATTTGGTAGGAAAAAGGTTGGAAAAATATTACCTCTTACTCTTCCAATTAGGAGGTTACAAATATTTGTGCCAATTTGAATCTTCTCTTAAAACATTTTCATAAAAGTCAAGAAGCTAGGAGTGATGCAATGATATGGACCTCTTTAAGGGATGACACTTACACAATCAATTCAAGTTGCAAAGTTAACCTTAATGACCAATAAAATGGATTTGCATGCCACAAGATTTGGATAAGGGTCCCATCCCAAAGATCAAGTATTTTTCTAGCTAGCAACTTAAAATAAAATTCTAACCATTAAAAATTCAACAAAAAGAGGTATGATGTTACCAAATAGATGTATACTATGCAAGAAAGATGTTAAAATTATTTTGATTAAGATAAATATGGGAAGGGATATTACCCATTACAAAATGGTCGTTAAGGCCATGTAGGGGATCTCACGAGAAGTGAGACACCCAAAAAATAAAACAACAGAATAAAGTCCAATAAAAAAAAAAACATATAAACAAAAAAAGACTAGCAAGAAACTAGAAATAGCTACTGGTCACCCAGTATTCTAAGGCCTTTGACAACTTACCATTCATTCACCAAGAATTGTAGTTTCTCCTCGAATGGCAATGAATTGTGTTTCTTGGTTTCACCATCATTGATCGGGGGAGAGGTAGAACTATCCATATTTTTGCCTTTCTTCTTAGCAATAGCAGCCTTCAAAAGATCCTCCCATGTGTGCTTACCATGGCAATTTCTAAGCACTTGTTACACCCTGAATTGTAAGCTACTACGTAATAGTATTGCATACGACCGAAAGATTGTAATGTGAACTCAATGCTTGAATTAAATGTGCACCATGTTGTCAATATGAGTGTTGTTACATTTAATGATTGTCTCATTTTAATGTATTTCAATTGATGTCATTCTTGGTGTAATTATGCATATTAAGTTATAGAATTGTTAATACTCTAACTTGTGAAATGTTGTATCTATACTGTTATGTTGTGAGCATTTGACTTATGTGGACGTAGGTCAGTGGATGCAAGTATAGGTACCATTCCTCCAGGCGGAGGGGAAATATCACTTGGGAGAGGGGCTTGGTCGGTTAACCGATAATGTGAACTATCTGAGTATACACACACTTCACCTTAGAGTGAGTAATTGAATCAGTTGAGTTAGATAAGTCATCCATAGTCATAGACTGGCATTAGGAGTCATGTCTTCTTATGTACCTTTTGTAAGTGATGTTTATTTGTTAATTGTCTCATTGTATTTAGTTCATTACAACGAATTGTATTTGAATGCAAGTAATTAGACTGGGTATATATATACACGCATCCATATGTATATACATATCGATACAAGTGTGTGACTGGCAAACGGATATGCCCATATAGTTGCATCGACATGGTATATATGCATACATGTATATCAAAATTTATATGGACATATGTATATGTATGTATATGTATATACACCACCTGTTGTATGAAGGATATTAATAAAATTATATTATTATTGCCTATTGATATATATACATATGCATATTATATAATAAATATATAAATATTAAAGTTAAAAATAATTAACATAAATATATATATATTACTTAAAGTAATAACATATATATGTATTTATATAGATTATTATAAATTTAATATTATATATATATATAATATTAATAAATATTATTATTATTAATGAAAATCATTGTTACTTAATTCTCATCACTTGCTAAGGAAATCGAATGTTTCCTGAAGTATTATTTAAAATCAATTTTTACTCCTTGCAATATGAGATAAATCAAATATTGAGGACTCCTCTAAAGTTGGGTTGAAATATTTGAATTCCAATCTTAGGCTTAACCAAAGCATAAGAGCAATATTTCAATTTTTAAACTATTGACTTAATAAAGTCATATTTGAAATATTTGAAGTTTTTCCTCGTGAAATATGAAAATGGCGAAAGAGGAATTTGTGCGATTGTGAAGTGTGCTTTGCCTAGGTGAAAGAATCAACTTTTCTATGGAACAGGGGCGACACAACTCAAGAGGGTATAGCTATTGTAAATTTAATCAAGACTTTTTATCAGCAAGATGAATCACCTTCTTGTTGGTGCCATATTTGGGGAATTACCTGTAAGTGGTGAATTCTGATAAATAGTTGAACAGTTCCTATTTTGTTGGCTTAAAGGTAAGTCGAATCACTTCCTAAAGTGTTGAGTGAGGGCTTGGAAAACTGCCAAGTTCCTTTGAATAAGTTTGGTTGTGTGTTGTCAGTTCTCATGCATTCCCATAAGGAAATGTGTTGCATTTCATGACTCTATATAAAGGCTTTCAACTACTGTGAATTATCACTCATTCATATTGATTCTTACTCATTCACACATTCATTCTTATTGCATTCATGTTTCATTCTCTTATTCATTTTGAGCATTCTTATTTGTTGTGAGAAGTGAATTTCCTGTGAGAATCCATTGTTGTAGGAAACCATTGTTGTGAGAAGTGAATTTATTGTGAGATGCCATTGTTGTAGGAAACCATTGTTGTAAGAAGTGAATTTCCTGTGAGAAGCCATTGTTGTAGGAAACCATTGCTATGAGAAGTGAATTACTATGAGAAGCCATTACCGTAGGAAACCATTGCTATGAGAAGCCATATTTCTAAAAAGAATCATTTTACTGTGTGAGAGCAATTTCTGGAAAGAGTATTTTACTGTGAGAAAGAACAGAGAAACTATGTAATCTGAATTACTGCAGGAAAAGACCTTCATCACTTGTGGAAAGCTTAATCCAGGCATGATTACTTTATTCTCATTTCATCTTTGATTTTTATGAAGTCATGCTAAATCAATGAAGTACAACTGCTCTTTATATCTTCAAACTTTGAGAAGTCATGTTAGACAAACAAAATATGATACTATTTTATGATGCTTGCATTTGATTGTCCAATGTTGCATGAAGTAAATAAGGTATAGAAAATGCATGATTGTATTAAAAAGTAATAGTCCATCTTAAAGGTAGACAATGCATTTAGTTCTATTTGCTTTACTTGTATGATCTCTATATAAAGGAGAGTATTCAATATCTTAGATATTACTACTAGGACTATGATGAGAGCTTGATTTAAGTACATTATAGCTAGCTATGTTATTAGTTTAACTCAGTAAGCTAGCTACACTCTTAGGAAACATTCATTCTCGTATAGGAGAGAGTATTGGTAGTACTTGTGATGCAGATTCATCCCAGTAGGTTAACCTGATGTAGGATGTCTTTTGTATGGATTACCACGATAAGACAAAAGACCTACACATAGTGTAAGATAGCCCTAAGTCAAATCAAACCTGAATAGTGTATGTGGCAGTTGACCCTTAGTAGAGATACTGATTAAAACACTTTGGCCAAAGTAGTGTAAATGAACAACATCCTCTTCATTGAGTGATGAATACATTGTCATGTCCACCGTGATCCCGTATTACATACTAGATCGAGAGTTTACCGGATGTATAGGTTCTAGCTATGTAGGACACACCACTATGCTTAGTCATTTTACAGTATCGGTTACCCAACCACTCTTTTCGTTGAAGGGAGGGCCATCTATCGAATGATAGATGTGTGGGGGATCGCATTATAAGTCTGTGGTTGGTGAAAAAGCGCCTGAGTGATTTTTCTCCTCCTTACCAGGCTACTGAAGCACCAAGATTTGAAAGGCATATTCCTGGACCTTCTTACCACTATTAGTTCAAAATATCAATGAGCTATGTATGTGCACGTATGTATATTTTCTCTGATGTTCATTTGAAAAGGAAAAGTTTCGGTATTTGAAATATATTGTCTTGTTCATTTGAAAGGAAAAAGATTTCAAATTATTAACTAGCATGTATCTTATTTATTGTTAATAAAAAGGAAAAGTACTTTCTTATATGCATGTTATCTATGTTAAAGTTGTAGATTAAGAAGATTTTTTTTTTACAATAGAACCGGGTCATTACATGTGGTATTAGAGCTACCAGGTTTAAACACTGAAACCTATGAGCTCATCAACTTTCCTTTCCAACATTAACTAATGTTGTGAAAATTCTTGTGTCAAGATGGTACGTATCAGATTGACGGCTTGCAAGTCCGTAATCAGAAATGAACGTTACCTCAAGGCCAAGAAGGAAAAAGATGCCATTTCTATGACAATCGAGGGAACCAACATAGATAGTGCAATATGGTTGAGTGACACTAAGACTTTTAGTCATGCACTAACTCGAATCAACGATGTGAAGAGAAAGATGAGAATGGAGGCTATGTACAACTACTTACCTGCCATCTCACCGGACAAGTCTAAATCTTTACCACTATCCAGGGACATGCCATTTAAGGAAAGCACAAGTCCTTCATTTATCATTAGGGATCCTAGAGTCCAACCATTGGCCAAGGTAATATCAATCTCGTCAAGTAAAGAATCTGAAGGTTATACGCCAAGGACACCGCCAGATGAGAAATGGTCTCATGAACAAATGTCTATGAAAATTGTAGACCAACTTGTTGATGAACACCATATTGATAATACTTTCCACAATTATGTATCAGACAATAAATCTGAGGGTTACTATCCATTTTGGGATAGACATGAACAATTAAGAGACGAACAAAAAGAGTGGGAGAAGCAATTCTCTCAATCTATAGGATATACCCCTTTAAGTTATGTATCTATGAGTGAATCTGATAGATACTCTCCCCTCGACTATTTAAACAATCAATCAATGTAACCAAAAGGATTTTGAATCCTCTCTTATGAATAAAACTATGTGTTTTCAAGAAAAATAACTGTCTTTTGTGTTCATGAGAATGTTTGTTGCTTCATAAAGTTACATGTTTAATATAATAAAGGCTAACATGAATAAAATATCCAGGTTAATAAAAAATATAACCATGGTTAAAAATTATGAGCGGACAAGAAATAATCCTAGAACCAGTCAAGAAGGAGGACCAGGAGCTACTGGAATGGAATCTCGTTTAGACCAAATCCTCACTAGGTTAACTAGCCTAGAGCAAGCAAAGGATAAGGAAAAGGTTATTCCGGACAATAACTTGGAAGAGGAAAGTTCTTCCCAACAACAAGAAATAATCTGGAGTCAAGATACTGAGAAATCTCCCACCCCATCCTTCGAAAGAAGAAAGAAATTGGTAACCACTGAATTATCTCGGGATATGAAGAAAATATACCCGCCCAAGTTCGATGGAAGCGTCGGTGGGGATGAAGCTGAAATTTGGTTGGTTTAGATGGAGAAGTACTTTGAAATAAGGAATTATGATGAAGTAACCAAAGCAGCATGGGGAGCGTACCAGTTAGCAGGAGAAGCCTCTAACTAGTGGATGAATAAAAAGATGGAACTCAATATCAGTTCATGGAAATTGACTTGGGATGAGTTTGTGGAAATTTTCCGCAGCAGATGGCTACCCCAGCTCTTTTATGACCAAAAGATGATAGATTTCTAGGAGCTAAACCAGGGAAACATGACAGTGCATGAGTACTAGGAGAAGTTTACTTGACTTCTTTATTATGTCCCTATTTATCATAAGGATGAACGTTTCTGAATCAGGAAATTTATCCTAGGACTTAATGGCAAGATTGGTGGTGAAGTGGACATGCACGGTCCAACTACCATGGACCTTGTTTATGAGAAGGTTGTTAAGCAAGAGTAGAAGCTGAGGGTAGACTCCAACCGTCAGGAAAAGAAAGATCAAAGGAAGGAAAATGAAGTATCCGTCAAAGCAACTCCGAAGAAAGAAGAACCTGTGTAGAATGCTACCAAGTCCAAGGGCAAGAGAACCTATTACAATGGAAATGATTTCAAGGGAGATCAAAAAAGGAACAAATCAGGGTCTGGTAATGCGGCCAAGACTAGTGAAAGCCCTAGAAAATCTAGAGAGGTTTCAGGGAAAAGAGGACCACCAACTGGGTGATTCATTTGTAAAGGGGATCACTATGCAAGAGAGTGTCCCAATAAGACCTCTGGATCTCAACCATTTGGGAATTCATTACCTAGATAGCAAGCTATGTTTCAACAAAGGATTCATGTTGCAGTTGACGATCGTCAAGTTGAATACCATGTGACATCAATTAAAACACTAGGTACTCTATTTGGTTTTCCTATTTCTATTCTGATTGATACGGGTGCTATTGAGAATTTTATTTCACCTAGAATAGCAAACAAATTAACTAGGAAGGTAGGGCATATGGAAAATACATGGAATGTTGAATATGCAAATAACACAAGAGCAAAGGTGGATAAATGTCTATTTGAGGCTAGGATAGAATTTCCCAATTTTGTTACTGAAGTCAACTTATATGTCACTCTGTTAGGATCTTATAATGTTATCATAGGAATGAACTAGTTATGGAGACATAGGGCCATAGTTGACTGCAATGCCAAAATAGTTAAATGCCTAGATGACCATGGGAACCAAGTTAAATTTCAAGGAATACCCAGGGACGTAAAAGTTCGGCAAATCTTAGCAATGCAACTTAAGAAAGCTGAGAAGAAAGGATGTAAACTCTTTGCCATGAAAATTGACAAACTGGACTATAGAAATAAAGAAGCAGACTACCAGAGTCAACAGGAGATAGAGGATGGAGAAATTGCAGAAACTGGAGAATCTGATATTGAAAAGTATCTAGTTTTGAGAGCATATTCTGATGTATTTCCTGAGGAACTACCAGGATTACCACCCAAGAGAGTTTTTGAGTTTTCAATTAACATAGTTCCCAGAATGAAACCCATATCCAAGGTACCTTATAGGATGACCACTATGAAACTTATGGAACTAAAGACTCAATTAGATGAATTATTGTCCAAAGGACTGATAAGACCAAGTGTTTCACCTTGGGGAGCACCTGTAATATTTGTCAAAAATAAAGATGGAACATTGTGTTTGCGCATCAATTATCATATGCTTAACAAAGCTACAATTAAGAATAAGTACCCATTGCCACACATAGATGATCTATTTGACTAGATAAGAGGTGTAGTTGTGTTCTCTAAGATAGATTTGAGATTTGGATATCACAAATTAAGAGTTAAAAATCAAGATATCTTTAAAACAACATTTTGAACTCGCTATGGACATTATGAGTTTACTGTTCTACCTTTTGGTTTAACAAATGCACTAGCAACATTCATGAATCTCATGAACAGTGTATTTAGAGACTATCTTGACAAATTTGTGTTGGTATTTCTAGATGATATTCTAATTTATTCTAGAAATTAAGAAGAGCACTGCAAACACTTAGAATTGGTTTTGCAAAGGTTAAGAGAGCATAAGCTATATGGGAAATTGTTCAAGTGTACTTTCTTCCAAGAAAAGGTACATTATTTGGGGCATGTAATATCAATAGATGGAATTGTAGTAGATCTTGCAAAAATTGAAGCAGTAGTTCAATGGCTTGTACCCAAGAATGTATCTGAAGTGAGAAGCTTTATGGGATTGGCGGGGTATTACAAAAAGTTTGTTGCAAACCTCTCTAAGATTGCTTTTTCTATAACTTCTTTGCAAAAGAAGGGAAAGAAATTTGAATGGAATGAGAAGTGTTAAGAAGTATTCGACCTACTCAAGAAGAAACTAACTACCGCACCAATTTTGAAAGTACCTGATCCCGAAGGAAGTTTCATGGTAATCACTGATGCATGTGGAGAAGGGTTAGGAGGAGTGCTAATGCAAGATGGGCAAGTAATTGCATATGAGCCAAGGAAGCTGAAACCATATGAAATGAATTATGCTTAACATGATTTAGAGTTGGCAGCCATAGTCCATGCTTTGTAGATGTGGAGACACTACTTGCTAGGAAATCCTTTTGAGTTAAAGACTGACCATAATGGATTGAAGTGTCTTTTTACTCGGCCTAATCTGAATGCCAGACAAAGGAGATGGTTGGATCTAATAGTTGATTATGATTTCAACATCAATTATATCAAAGGAAAAGAGAATTGAGTAGCTGATGCACTTAGTCGAAGACGTCACATTGCCTCCATAGTAGCAATTCAAACCGATTTCAAGGAGCAAGTACTCCAGAGACGTAAAGAAGATGAGTATTATCTTCAAGTTAAGCAAGCACTTATAGAAAATCCTCAAGATTATAAGTACAAAGGTTTTCAATTTGAGCCTAGTGGATTGCTTAGGTACAAAGGAAGAATGTATGTACCCGATGTGAAGGAATTAAGAAATTTGGTGTGGAAGGAAATTCACGAGGCACCTTATTCCAGACATCCAAGAGTGACAAAAATGATGGCTGATATAAAACCATTATACTTCTGGAAGGGAATGAAAGGAGATGCTGCAAGTTATGTAGCAAAGTGTCTTAAATGTCAAAGGGTAAAAGCTGAGCATCATTATCCTGTAGGATTGTTATACCCACATGACATACCTAAAAGGAAGTGGCAAGTTATAAGTATGGATTTTGTGCAAGGATTACCTATGTCAAGAAATAGGCATAACACCATACTAGTAGTGGTAAACTTACAAAGGTAGCACATTTCATACCGATAAATTTAACAAATGGAGCGCCAATCATAGCAAGGAAGTTTGTGCAAGAAATATTTAGATTGCATGGGATTCTGGAAAAGATTATCTCCAATAGAGATGCAAGAATCACTTCTAGGTTTTGGCAAACCCTATTTATAGCGCTTGGGACTTAATTGAATATAAGTTCAACATATCATCCAGAGATGGATGGGAAAACAAAAGGGGTAAATCAAGTATTAGAAGACCTACTTCGAGTGTATTTTATGGATCAACAATACAAATGGGAAGACTATTTACCTTTAGTCGAATTTGCTTAAAACAACTCATATCATTCTACTATAAGGATGTCTCCTTTTGAAGCCTTGTATGGTTGAAAGTGTCAAACTCCGATAAATTGGGATAAACTTGAGGATCGAGTAAGTCTTGGACCAGAAATGTTAGCAGAAATGGAGGAGCAAGTGAAATTTATTAAAAAAAGGTTAGCCGAAGCTAACAGTCGATAGAAAAGTTATGCACATGCCAAGAGAGTTCCCCGTAATTTTTTCATACATGACAAAGTACTTCTAAGAGTTAAACCTCATAAGAGTTCCGTCAAGTTTGGAAAATATTCTAAGTTGGCCCCATCTTATGTAGGACCTTTTGAAGTATTAGAGGAAGTAATCCCGTAGCCTACCGAATCACTTTGCCACCAGCTCTTACCAAAATGCATAATGTCTTCCATGTGTCCTATCTTAAGAAATATATCTCAGGTGATAGTCATCTAATTGATTGGACTACCTTACAGGTAAAGGATCCTAGAGTTATAATTCTTGAACCCGTAAAAGTGCTAGAAATGTGTATGCTTCACTTACGTAACCGAGATGTCTCACAATGCAAATTTCAATGGGATTAGTACTCAGGTGACTCAACAACTTGGGAGGATCAAGCGAAAATTTAGCAGAAGTTTCCAAACATTCTCAAAGCTTTTGAGAATGGTGAATAAATTAGATTTAGTTTTATGTTTTCAATAATAACCTTGGGTCATCAAGGATGATGAATCATAAGGGGAGGAGTATGTTACACCCCGAATTGTAAGCTACTACATAATAGTATTGCATAGGGCTGAAAGATTGTAATGTGAACTCAATGCTTGATTAAATGTGTACCATGTTGTCAATATGAGTGTTGTTACATTTAATGATTGTCTCATTTTAATGTATTTCAATTGATGCCATTCTTGGTGTAATTATGCATATTAAGCTATAGAATTGTTAATACTCTAACTTGTGAAATGTTGTATCTATATTGTTATGTTGTGAGCATTTGACTTCCATGGATGTATGTTAGTGGATGCAGGTATAGGTACCATTCCTCCAGGCAGAGGAGAAATATCACTTGGGAGAGGGGCTTGGTCGATTAACCGGTAATATGAACTATCTGAGCATACACACACTTTACCTTAGAGTGAGTAACTGAATCAGTTGAGTTAGATAAGTCATCCATAGTCATAGACTGGCATTAGGAGTCGTGTCTTCTTCTGTACCTTTTGTGAGCGATGTTTAGCTGTTAACTGTCTCATTGTATTTAGTTCATTACAACAGATTGTATTTGAATGAAAGTAATTAGGTTGGGTACATATATACACACATATATATATATTATATACATGCATCCATATGTATATACATATCGATACAAGTGTGTGACTAGCAAACGGTATGCCCACATAGTTTCATCGACATGGTATATATACGCATATGTGTATATCAAAATATATATGGACATATGTATATGTATGTATATATTTATACACTGCCTGTTGCATGAAGGATATTAATAAAACTATATTATTATTGCCTGCTGATATATATACATATGCATATTATATAATAAATATATAAATATTAAAGTTAAAAATAATTAACATAAATATATATATATATATATTGCTTAAAGTAATAACATATATATGTATTTATATAAATTATTATAACATTAATAGATATTATATTATTATTAATGAAAATCATTGTTACTTAATTCTCATCACTTGCTAAGGAAATCGAATGTTTCCTGAAGTACTATTTAAAATCAATTTTTACTCCTTGCAATATGAGATAAATCAAATATTGAGGACTCCTCTAAAGTTGGGTTGAAATATTCAAATTCCAATCTTAGGCTTAACTAAAGCATAAGAGAAATATTTCAATTTTTAAACTATTGACTTAATAAAGTCAAATTTGAAATATTTGAAGTTTTTCCCTGTGAAATATGAAAATGGCGAAAGAGGGATTCGCACGACTGTGAAGTGCGCTTCACCTGGGTGAAAGAATCAACTTTGCTATGGAATAGGGGTGAAACAACTCAAGAGGGTATAGCTGTTGTAAATTTAATCAAGACTTTTTCTCAGCAAGATGAATCACCTTCTTGTTGGCGCCATATTTGGGGAATTACTTGTCAGTGGAAAATTCTGATAAACAGTTGAACAATTCTTGTTTTGTTGGCTTAAAGGTAAGTCGAATCACTTCCTAAAGTGTTGAGTGAGGGCTTGGAAAACCGCCAAGTGCCTTTGAATAAGTATGTTTGTGTGTTGTCAGTTCTCATGCATTCCCGTAAGGAAATGCGTTGCATTTCATGACTCTATATAAAGGCTTTCAACTGCTATGAATTATCACTCATTCATATTGATTCTTACTCATTCATGCATTCATTCTTATTACATTCCTATTTCATTCGCTTATTCATTCTGAGCATTCTTATTTGCTGTGAGAAGCCATTATTGTAGGAAACCATTGTTGTAAGAAGTAAATTTCATGTGAGAAGCCATTGTTGTAGGAAACCATTGTTGTGAGAAGTGAATTACTATGAGAAGCCATTATTGTAGGAAACCATTGCTGTGAGAGACCATTATCTGTGAGAAGCCATATTTCTGAAAAGAATCATTTTACTGTGTGAGAGCAATTTCTAGAAAGAGTATTTTACTGTGAGAAAGAACAGAGAAAATCTGTAATCTGAATTACTACAGGAAAAGACCATCATCACCTGTGGAAATCTTAATCCAGGCATGATTACTTTATTCTCATTTCATCTTTGATTTTTATGAAGTCATGCTAAATCAATGAAGTACTAATCTGCTCTTTATATCTTCAAACTTTGAGAAGTCATGTTAGACAAACAAAATATGATACTATTGTATGATGCTTGCATTTGACTGTCCAATGTTGCATGAAGTAAATAAGGTATAGGAAATGCATGATTGTATTAAAAAGTAACAGTCCATCTTAAAGGTAGACAATGCATTTAGTTCTATTTGCTTTACTTGTATGATCTCTATATAAAGGAGAATATTCAATATCTTATATATTACTACTAGGACTGTGATGAGAGCTTGATTCAATTACATTATAGCCAGCTAAGTTATTAGTTTAACTTAGTAAGCTAGATACACTCCTAGCAAACGTTCATTCCCATATAAGAGAGAGTATTGGTAGTACTTGTGATGCAGATTCATCCCAATAGGTTAACCTGATGTAGGATGTCTTTTGTATGGATTACCATGATAGGACAAAAGACCTATGCATAGTGTAAGATAGCCCTAAGTCAAATCAACCCTAAATAGTGTATGTGGCAGTTGACCCCTAGTAGAGATACTGATTAAAACACTTTGGCCAAATTAGTGTAAATGAATAACGTCCTCTTCATTGAGTGATGAATGCACTGTCATGTCCATCGTGATCCCGTATTGCATACTAGATTGAGAGTTTACTGGATGTCCAAGTTCTAGCTATGTAGGACACACCACTATGCTTAGTCAGTTTACAGTGTCAGTTACCCAGCCAATCTCTTTGTTGAAGGGAGGGGCATCTATCGAACGATAGATGTGCGGGGAACCACATTATAAGTTCGTGTATGGCAGAAAATCACCCGAGTGATGTTTGTCCTCCTTACCAGGCTACTGAGGCACCAAGATTTGAAAGGTAGATTCTTCGACCTTCTTACCACTATTAGTTCAAAATCTCAATGAGCTATGTATGTGTACGTATGTATATTTTCTCTTATGTTCATTTGAAAAGGAAAAGTTTCGTTAGTTGAAATATATTGTCTTGTTCATTTGAAAGGAAAAAGATTTCAAATTATTAACTAGCATGTATCTTATTTATTGCTAATAAAAAGGAAAAGTACTTTCTTATATGCATGTTATCTATGTTAAAGTTGTAGATTAAGAAAACAAAAATTATGATAGAACCGGGTCGTTACAACACCTACTAGAACACCTGGATGGTGACAACAATGCTCGTCACTATTTCTTTGCTATAATCCACAATGTCTTGCAAGTAGCGAAGGGTTTTTTCTTGATTGCTTCTCTTGGTGACCATTTCATCTTGCATTTTTTCCTCTCCTCAGAGGACCTAATAGGGTATTTGATCTCATCAATCTCTGATTGAATCTTAGCCCAATTATCAAAGGCCTTGGCCAAGATAGATAAAAGGCTGCAATGCTCTGCATCCTCAAATTCCCTTGACTAGTCCTGCTTATTGTTGAGCATTGTCATCTCTAGCTTTTGAATATTGCCTTAGCAATAACAAGTTGTGAAAGCAAGCATTTCCAAATTTCATTATGGACATTTGTTGTTTCACTAATATGATTTCTTTTTATCCACAAAGGGGCACAACTTACACAAATAGTAGCATCCAACTAAGATTCATCAAGGGCAAGATCATGAAGCACAATTTAGGGAGGGGAATTATGAGGGATAGTAGGGTTAATGGTTAGAGGGGGGCTAGGGGAGAGACCTTTGGGGAGTTCTCCTAAGAGGGTGAGCCAACAAGGGAGTCCTCATAGGTGGGGTGCCAAGAGTCATCATAATTATTCGAGATGGAAATCTAGGGGGCTTAGACAAGGCCTTATTTTTTCTGATTGACCGAGGTGGGGACCTCTACAATAGGGGTTTTTTTTTTATTTGAGGCCTGGGGAGGGTTGGCCATTGACTTTTAAGTGTTGATAGGGGTTGACAATTATAATAGACCTAGGGGAGGAGTGTCATCTGATGGCTTTTCAAATATTTTGAGAATAGAGAAGGTTTAGACACCCTTGGGGAGGGGGAAAGACCACATTAAACTAGTACAGTTTGAAGATCAGACCCTGGTGAACGGGTAATTGTTTCCACTTATATTGGGTTGCCTTGATTGATTGCTCAAGTGAAGAAAAAATACAAAAAGAAAAGTTCAATTTAATGTTATAATAAAAGTGATTCAACATTGAAAATAAATGAGCATGAAAACACTTGAATCTACCCTCCAATATAACGTATCTCATGAGGAATTCCACCATTTTTCTCCACACCCCTAGAAGACCCTCTCTATTGAAACCATTTTGGAGGTGACTCACTTTATCCACCTTTCAAAGAAATCTTTCCATGTCTTTATAATAATGGTCATTTGGCTTTCTCAAGATGCACACCCCTTCAAGGGAGAGACCAGCAGCCTCCAAGATTAATTTCATGGAGACTGTGAAAGATGGGGCCCTCAATTCAACCTTTCCATCCTTTCAAGTATTAGCAAACTCCATTGCTAAATTAGGGTCTTTCCCTTGCATCACCTCGATATAAGAGTCCAATTTTTGCTTGTGCAAGATGGACCATAAGTCTTTTTCCTTCTTCCAAGCTTCATAAGAGGAAATTTCTTCTTGAACTAAGTCTCCCCCCATCGCACCAGCCACAAAAAAAGGATGAGGGCTATAAAGATTTTTTTAGAAATACCAAATTTTATTAGCATATGAAACTGAAGCAGACTTGTAAGTAGGCAGGAGGGGGTGATTTAACTTCATGTTATAATGTTGGAAATTGAGGTGTTTTAATAGCTTAATACCTTGTAAAACTTTAATATTCCTAATCTAAATATGCTTTTCCTTTGTTACACATTATTTGTGGGTGATTATCTGATTAATCCATTTTACTGTTTATAGAATGTAGACAGAAGTTGATAGAAGAAGTAGACAGGATATTAGAAAGATTACACAAGCATGTACCATGGAGAAAACCATTCTGGGTAAAAAAATCCATGAAGAATTAATCTATTATTCAATATTTGAAGTAGATTACAATAGCTTCAATTCTTGCTTGAGAATGCCTCTTTTTCCTTCACCAAACTTCTTCACAACCTACAAATAAAACTCACAAACTCTCTCTACAACTTGCTTGAGATAAATAGACTTTAATCAACATTGTAAACTCCAAAATGAGTTACAATAACAATGCTCAAGCCCTAACCCTTAAAGGTACACCTATCTCATGTAAGTGGAGTTGTGTCATGAAAAACAATGCCAAACCATCTCGTTCATCCATTTGGGCATACCAAACTGAAGTCATAACTCAACCTTTATCCTATAAATATCTTAAGGCTTCATCGTCAAATTTGGCGGCCAAAAGAGGGCCCCACTTAACTAAGCCTTCAAAAATATCTCAACATGCAAAGGAGCTAATTCCAAGAAGCCAACTTGGGTGCCCAAAGTGGGTCCAAGACATTTCTTGTTAATTGAAACATTTATCAACACCATTCATGCAAGAATGGTCATCCCCTATTAACCGAAGGTAGTTCTTGTTATCTGTCATGTAACTCAAGTTAGTAGCCATGCATTCCAAGTTAACTGAAGTCAACTAGCATTCAACTACAACTAATTGAAGATAACTGAACTGAATTGAACTGAACTTGAAATGAATTGAATTGAACTGAACTTCAACTGAACTGAACTAAACTTCAACTAAACTTCAACTGAACTTTAACTAAACTTCAAACCCTATTTTATAGGTACTCAACATGCATAAATCAAAATCCCTATTTTGTAGGAACCTAGGATGCATTTCTGAAGTGTATTCAATTTACCAACCAGTTAACTGAACTCAAGGTGAGTGTCACCTCTCATGTGCTCCTATTTTGTAGGAGCCCATTCCAAGGCATCTCCACATGTTCCTAACATTTAGAATAACATACAAATTTCAATTAACATGATTATTTCATCAAATATTAATTCCTTCCTAATCTTAGTGTTGATAAACACATTGCAGGGACTTAGGAGATACATGAAATAAATAATGTTTTAGGATTGCAATTAAATGGCATCCTATTTCCAACATTCTCCCGCTTGACATTATACATTGCAATTATTCTAAAAAAGAAATAATAATTTTAAATCAAGTACAGGACTCAAGGCCAATGGCCTTCCTGCACCATGAGAACTTATCTATAGGAACTAGCTTTGTAAGATAATCTACAACATTAATTAAAGTGTCAATTTTTTCAATTAATACTTTTCCACTTTCAACCATTTCTCGCACAAAGTGATACTAAACATCTACATGTTTAGTAAGAGCATGATACATAGGTTTTTTGGCTAAACAAATAGCACTTTGACTATCACATTCAATCTTAACTAAATTGCAATTAAAACCAATACCTTTCCCAAGTCTCTATAACCAAACTGCCTCTTTAGAGGCATGTGTGGCAACCATGTACTCTGCTTCTGTGGTGGACAAAGCAACCATGGGTTGCCTCTTACTCATCCAACTAACTGCAGCTCTAAACAAAGTATACACATAACCACTTGTTGACCTCCAACTGTCCATATCTCCTACCCAATCTGAATCAATAAAACCCTGTATGTCCAACGATCTATTCATAATATCAATTGTTATTAGAACCAAGATAAACTAAACAGTAATCATAAGTCCCTCGTAAATATCTAAAAACCCTCTTAACATAAGTCCAATGTTCTTTACCAGGGTTAGACATAAACATACTAAGAACTCCCACTGTTTGGGCTATATCTGGTCTTGTACAGACCATTGCATACATTAAACCACCAATTGCACTAGCATACGGAATTTCAGACATTTCCTCATAATCAAAATCAGATTTAGGACTCATGTCTAAAATTAACTTCGTGCCAACTGGTAAAGGAATATTAATTGGTTTACTATCCTACATGTTAAACCGTTTCAAAATAGTATCAACATAATTTCTTTGACTTAAGCAAATATTTTGGTTACCTCCATCTCTACTGATCTCCATACCAAGGATATATTTTGCAGCCCCTAAATCTTTCATCTCAAATGTGCTCGAGAGTTGTGCTTTCAATTCTAACCTTGTTGTTACCTATAAATAACATGTTGTCAACATATAAGATAATAATTAAAAGCTGATCATCAATTATTTTTATGTAAACACAATGATCTTCCTCACTCCTAACATAACCAATTTTCAATGCGAAAGAATCAAACTTTTGGTACCACATTCTGGGTGACTGTTTCAATCCATATAAAGATCTCTTTAACCTGCAAACCAATTCTTCCTTTCCTTTTACAACAAAACCATTAGGTTGCTTCATATAAATCTCCTCATCAAGATTCCCATGTAAAAATGCAGTTCTCACATCCATTTGTTCAATTTCAAAATTATAAGCAACAACAATTGACAAAAAGAATCTAATAGAAGTAAGTTTAGCAACAGGAGAGAAGATTTCATTAAAGTCAACTCTCTCTCTTTGGGAGTAGCCCTTGGCTACTAATCTAGCCTTATACCTTTCAAGATTACCATCTGCACCAATCTTATTTTTAAGGATCCATTTACAACCAATGGCCTTTCTTCCTTTGGGAAAACTCTCAAGATCCCATGTGTCACAAGTTTCTAAGGATTCCATTTCCTCATGCATAGCTTGTGACCAAAAATTTTGTTCGTCTGAAGATAAAGCTTCCCTATAAGAACCAGGTTCATCATTAGTACTCATTAAAGCAAAAATATAACGAAAATTAGGTGGGCTATACCTATCAATGAGATTTCATTGTCTTGTGGATCTTCTCAGAGGGGTTTCTACTTGTTCCTCAATATGCTCATCTTGAGCCTCTATTTCAGAAGAACTCTTCAAACTCTCCTCTTCCAATCTATCTAATTATTCTTCAACATGTGCATCTTATTGCTTTTGATTATCAATCTCAAAATGCACTGTTCGAGAAGTATCCTTCTCCTTTGGGTGTTATTCTCCTAAATAAGCTCTAAATTCCCTAAAAATCACATCTCTAGATAAAGAAACTTTTCGTGTTAGTGGATTCCAAAGCTTGTACCCTTTTACATTTTCACCATAACCTATGAATATGCATTTATGTGCTTTAGGATCCAATTTAGATCGTTTTTCTTGAGGCACATGAACAAAAGCCTCACAACCAAAGATCCTTAAATGTGCAACACTAGGCTTCTTTCCTAACCACATTTCATAAGGAGTTTTATCTTTAATAGATGAACTAGGGGTTCTATTGATTAAATAACAAGAAGTACATACCGCCTCAACCCATAGGGACTGATCTAGCTTAGCACTACTTAACATACTCCTAGCTCTTTCCATTAAGGTTCAATTCATTCTTTCTGCTACTCCGTTTTGTTGAGGTGTATATGGAGTAGTTTTATGTCTCACTATTCTTGCATGCTTAAAATAGTCATCAAATTCCCTAGAACAATACTCACCACCATTATCTGATCTCAATACTTTTATCTTATGATCTGATTATTTCTCAACCAAAGCCTTAAATTCCTTAAACTTATTAAACATATCAAATTTTCTATGCATAAAATATATCGAAGTATATCTTGAGACATCATCAATAAATGTGACATAGTATCTAGATTTTCCAAAATCCATAGGGCCCATTATATTTGAGTGAATAATCTCTAATAATCCTTTAGCTCTATTTGTACCACTGGGAAATTTAGATCTAGATTGCTTTCCAAACACACAATGCTCACAAAAGTCATTTTTGCCAATATTATAATTAGGAATACCGTCAACCAATTTTTTATTAATAATGGTCCTAAGACCTTTTTCACCTATATGGCCCAATCTATGGTGCCATAGCATACATGTATTTTTAGCTTCAGTTACATTTGATAAAATATTTACATTGGAGGTATTCAACTTAAATAAAGTCCCGATCCGAGATCCTATAGCAACCACCATATTCCCTTTCACCAATCTACAACCACCTTTGTCAAATGTCACATGCATTCCAAAATCATTGAACTTAAAGATAGAAAGAAGATTTCTAGCAAGTCCTGGAATATGTAAAACATCATTAAGGGTCTTAACCCTACCATCACTAAAACACAATTTTACCTCTCCTTTGCCAACAACCTTTGTTGTGTTGTTGTCTCCAAAGAAGACATCCCCTCCATCATATGCAATATACTTAGTGAACCACTCCTTCCTAGGAGTCATATGATAGGAGCAACCTAAATCAAGAAGCCAAGAGTTATCAACAATAGTATTAGAAGAAATGACTAATGCTTCATTATTGTCATCTGTGGATTTCTCTGTAGAAGTATCAAAACCCTTTTTCTTGCTCTTACAATCCTTTTTAATATGTCCAGGTTTTCCACAATTCCAACACTTTACCTTACTCTTACCAAGGGTTTTTGACCGTCCTTTGGACTTACCATTTCCTTTCTTGTTTGCCTTAGATTCCTCTCTTTAGGCCTACCTCTAACAAACAAGGCATCTTGGGAGCCAGTTTTAGACTTCCTCCTCATCTCCTCTGATAGAAGAGTAGGAATGATATTGTCCATATTTGGATCTACACCATTGCCACTAATTGCAACAATTAGATTTTCCCAAGAATCTGGTAAGGAGCAAAGTAATAAAATGCATGTATCCTCATCTTCTAGCTTTACATCTATAGATGCTAACTGATAGAGAAGTAAATTAAAAGCATTTAAGTGTTGTGCTACAAAATCACCATCTTTCATTTTTAATGAATACAACTGCCTTTTCAGATATAACTTATTTATGAGAGCTTTAGTTTGATAAATATCACCTATTCTCTTCCACAATTTATATGCAGTATTTTCATCTGAAACATTTAAGAGAACAACATCAACAAGACATAATCTAATAGTTCCTCTTTCCTTTTTATCTAACTTAGCCCAATACTCATCTGAAATAGTTGTAGGTGTCTTTGTCCAATTATTAACAACTAACCGCTGATCTCTTTCTTCAAGAAGATCTTCCATTTTTAATTTCCACATTCCATAGTTAGATCCATTGAACCTTTCAATATCTAAACGTGAATTCATTGTAACAAAACTTATTTCCAAAATCAGCAAATAACCAAAATAATAAAAGTACCCACTAAGCCAATAAATCCTTCAATCTTTAAGAGAAAGGCATCCCAATACTCTACCCAACCTCAGCTCCGATACCACATGTTGGAAATTGAGGTGTTTTAATAGCTTAATACCTTGTAAAACTTTAATATTGCTGATCTAAATATGCTTTTCCTTTGTTACACATTCTTTGTGGGTGATTATATGATTAATTCATTTTACTGTTTGTAGAATGTAAACATAAGTTGATAGAAGAAGTAGATAGGATATTAGAAAGATTACACAAGCATGTACCTTGGAGAAAACACTTTTGGGTAAAAAACTCCACCAAAAATTAATCTATTATTCAATCTTGAAGTAGATTACAATAGCTTCAATTCTTGCTTGAGAATGCCTCTTTTTCCTTCACCAAACTTCTTCACAACCTGCAAATAAAACCCACAAACTCTCTCTACAACTTGCTTGAGATAAATAGATTTTAATCAACATTGTAAACTCCAAAATGAGTTACAATAACAATTCT
The DNA here is from genome assembly GCA_007115665.2 of Sequoiadendron giganteum. Lineage (NCBI taxonomy): Eukaryota > Viridiplantae > Streptophyta > Pinopsida > Cupressales > Cupressaceae > Sequoiadendron > Sequoiadendron giganteum. The sequence goes on along the minus strand of CM021101.1, from coordinate 72,523,307 downwards.
CAAGTTCTAACCCTTAAAGGTACGCCTATCTCATGCAAGTGGAGTTGTGCCATGAAGAACAATGTCAAACCATCTCCTTCATCCATTTGGGCGTACCAAACTAAAGTCATAACTCAACCTTTATCCTGTAAATATCTTAAGGCTTCATCCTCAAAGTTGGCACTCAAAAGAGGGCCCCACTTAACTAAGCCTTCATAAATATCTCAACATGCAAAGGAGCTAATTCCAAGAAGCCAACTTGGGCGCCCAAAGTGGGTCCAAGATATTTCTTGTTAACTGAAAAATTTCTCAACACCATTCATGCAAGAATGGTCATCCCCTATTAACTAAAGGTAGTTCTTGTTATCTTCCATGCAACTCAAGTTAGTAGTCATGCATTCCAAGTTAACTGAAGTCAACTAGCATTCAACTAAAACTAATTGAAGATAACTGAACTGAACTAAACTAAACTAAACTGAACTGAATTGAATTGAACTGAACTAAACTTCAATTGAACTGAACTGAACTGAACTGAACTTCAACTAAACTTCAACTGAACTTTAACTAAACTTCAAACCCTATTTTATAGGTACTCAACATGCCTAGGATGTATTTATGAATTGTACTCAATTTACCAACCAGATAACTAAACTCAAGGTGAGTGTCACATCCCATGTGTGTTCCCATGTTCTCCTATTTTGTAGGATCTCATTCCAAGGCATCCCCACATGTTCCTAACATTTATAATAACATACAAATGTCAATTAACATGATTATTTTATCAAATATTAATTCCTTCCTAATCCTACTGTTGATAAACACATTACAGGGACTTAGGAGATACATGAAATACATAATGTTTTAGGATTGCAATTAAATGGCATCCTATTTCCAACATATACAAGTCATGGCAGTTTTCATTATGAACTAAGATGGTTTTGGTTAATCTTAATATTATATTACCTTTCCATCATTAATGATAATCCCTTTTACATTATCTAAGATCATTAAATGATCCCCCCATATCTTTATTTTTTCCACAAACGCTCCAATATTGGCAATAGCATCCAGAGCTTACAATTCCCTATGTTCATAATATCCTGGTAGCTCTTGTAAATTATATCTAGAACATATTAGCAAGGGTTGACTTTTCCTTCAAGCATCATGATAATGTTGCATGAGTCACCCTCGATAGCCAGATTGACAATTCCTTTGCTCTTGGCAATTTGGATTCCATGAAAGAAGTGACCACGTGCACATAGCTAGACATTTTCCTTTCCAATTTGACTACATATATGAGAATCACCTTCCTTTCGTGATCTCATAATATGCCACCCCCACAAGCCCAACTTGGGTTACCTTTAGCTAAGCTGTCAAAATTTAGCTTCAACCTTTTGAGATAAAAAAGGGACCATTGAGTATTGTTGTGATCAACTAGAATTATGGAGCTTAATACATTAAGGACATCTAATAAATCCCAAGATTATGCAACAAAAATATCTAGATTAGATGGATTCACTTTAGCTTTAAAAGAAATCATTTTAATAATCTCTTTGATCTTATTGATGATTTGATCTACTAACACCTTCCATGGACATTTTTTCTCTCTGAATATCATGTTATTGTGCTCTTTCTATAGCACCTAGCCATTGAAGAGAATGGTCTACCACAAAAGCTTTGAAATCAATGAATATTTGATCGAGGGGTCCATCCATACATTGTGCTTTTGGAATCTTTGTTCCAAACCTAGATGACCTAAAACAAGGATTATATTTTTTGATGAACTTTCTAAGAGTATGATCAATGAAAGAGAAGATGAGAAGTGGATTCTTCATCTTTCTCATAAAGAAAATATTTATTGATAAGTTGTCTCCTTCTCTTTTGGAGATTGTCCAATGTTACATGATTTTCTCGTGGCGGGTCATTCTCCAAAAGAATTTAATCTTAGGAATAGATTTTTTCCTCTATATTTTAATCCAAGAGAATTCAAGATCCCAATTGGTATTCAATAATATCTAGATTTAATAGTGCAATTACCATCCTTTGAGTCAACCCACACCAAAGATTCAAGCATATTAGATCTATAGAATCTCAAGTTACCAATAGTTCTGAGGAGTTCTTCAATTGTCGATTGGATCGAGGGATCATACTAGTTAAGATCAATCTTCCAAAAAGGAGGATCAAAGGAATGATCCAAATAATTAAAAAAAATTGTTCCCAACCTAGTACAAAGGTCCTCTAGCATTACAAAGAAAATTAGGTTAAGGTGAAGGGCTAGATTCAAGATCCAAGTATCTTCCCAAAAACTCATCGAGACACCATCACCGATTTGCCAAAAAATACCCTACTTTATTGTCTCCTTGGCTTTGAGGAGGTTATTTCAAATAATTGAGCCTTTAGGATATGAATTTCCTATAGGAGAGAGATTCCATCCCTCCCATTCAGATAATTTTCTCTAAGAATATTTATCCATTCAGACTATTGTTTTATAAGGTGCCAGCTAGTTTTAGATAAAAGGGTCAAGTTCATTTGTCTGGTCTTTTTGATATCGATACCACCATTCATATTTTTGGAGAAAATGGTATCCTAATTGACCAGAGAAAAGTGGTTCTTTTTCTTAGTTCCTGCCAAAAAGAATCTTTGAATTTTCTCCAATTTTTCTATCCAAAAACTAGGCATGGAGAAAAGGGATAGGAGGTCAACAACACTACTATACTAGGTGGCTTTCAAGAGAATAATTTTATAAGAATTATTGAGAAGGGCTCCCTTCCAAGCTGCTAGTTTCCTTTGAACTCTTTCTAACAAGTTAGACCAAATAGATTTGTTGAACTTACCAATCGTTAAAGGCATGCCTAAGTAGGATGAGGAAAGAGTAAGGGACTATAAATTGAGAATTCTAAATATTTTGGATCGAAGAGAGTGAGGAACATTGAGGAAGAACACAATGCTTTTGGCAAGGTTAATACATTGATTTGAAATAAAAGTAAAATACTTGAGAGGATTGATCCAACCCTTAGCCTCAATAATCACAGCTTCCCCCAGAAGGATGGTATCATCAACAAATTGTTGATGAGAAACCGACTAAGAAGTGGAATAGGGAGTGAAGCCAACCAAATTACCAATAGAAATACCTTTAGTAATGTTTCGCCCAAGCACACCTCTACCACCATAATGAAGAGGTAAGGGGAATGATGATCCCCTTGCCTAAGCTCACTAGATGCCAAGAAGTGACACTGAGGTGAGCCATTTATGGTCACTGAAAAATTTGGGGAGGAAACACAACCTTTTATCAGCTTTAAGATTTTTCTTGTGAAACCAAATCTTTATAGAACTTTGAACAAAAAGCTCCACGAAACTTTATCATAAGATTTTGAGATGTCCCATTTTAGGGCTATATTTCCTTGTTGCTTTTTCTCGTGGAGTGTAAAGTTTTGTGGACCAATTGAACAATATCATTGATTTTCCTACTTAGCAAAAACCCTTTTTCGAATGAGTGGATCATTTTATCTAAGAAGGGTTAAATTTTGTTGACAAAAAGTTTTGAGAAAAATTTGTAGAAAGTGTTACAGAGGCTTATAAGCTAAAAATCAGAGATTTATTGGCCCCAATTTTTTAAGGAATAAGGACTATGAAAGTGTTATTAAACTCCTCGAGGATATTTCTAGAGGATTAGAATTCTCTGACATCTTTGATCACATCCTAGCCAACAATGTCCTATTATTTTTAAAACAAAAAAGAGGAAACCCATCAAGGCCATGCACTTTGGATGGCTTCAAGGAGAACACAACAGTCTTAATTTCATCATTAGAGGCCTTATGTTCCATAAAAGGGAGATCGAAGGAGGAGATGGAGCAGGGAATTACTTCCAACAATTTTAGTTCACAAGAGGGTGAAGGATGCCATTGGGTGGGTTGAGGAGATTTTAAAAAAATTCACTCCTTGAGAAAGCTCCTCCACATAGGATAGAGAGGAGCCATCCTCAATAATCAACTCGGTTATTATTTTTCTCTCTTTGTGCTTGATGGTCGATAGGTGGAAGAACCTAGTGTTCTTGTCTCCCTCTTTCAACCACTAATTTTTAGCATGTTGTTTGTAATAAAGTTCCTCTTTCTCTATGATATTGCATAGATCACTTAGGAAATATTTTTGTTTGATGAAAAGATCCAATGAAGCCTCAAGAACATTTATTTCTTGAATTTTTATAATTTGGGCTTTTAAGGAATAAATTTGGGTAAAGATATTTCCAAAATATTTTTTTCCAATCTTTTAGATTCCCTTTGAAGCATTTTAGTTTGAAAGCAATTCTAAACATCATTGAACCTCTAACTTTGGTATTCCACCAATCCTCTAGAAGCCCTTTGAGATAAGGATGATGGGTCCACATTAATTCAAAGTAGAAAGGATACTTAGATTTAGGATTAGGAGTGTTTCATTTGAATAGAAGGGGGTATGATTAGAACCAAATCTTGAGAGGATAGGGAGAAATTGGAGTCCAAATCCTAGTTAGAGGAAACAAGGCATCTATCTTAGTCTTACTTGAATCAAATTTTTGCCTGATCTTTTGTTGGACCAATTAAATTGGTTACCTTCTAAGTCTGGTCCAACTATTTAGCCCCCTCACATTCCATGAAAGGATCAACATTTTTAGATATTTTGGAGCCCAATTTCTCCAAAGTAGTTTGGTTCCCATTAGTGATATCTTTCACTGTATTTTTTTGTTTCATTTCTCTAGTAGATCTCTTACCTGGTTTTGATTTGGTCCATCACTAGAGGGAGAAATTAGGCTCTACCTTAGTCTAATCAGTAGTAACCAGAGCAAGAGGGGCCAACAAGGCTTTGAACATAGATTGAGAAGAATAAATCAAAGAATTTGGAGGAGGGGTGCTCAAGGAGCTCCTCCTAGCTTGGATCGAGAGCTCTAAGGAGGATATAGTGACACTTTTATCCCTATTTGGGGGTTAGCTGACTTGGCCACTCTTTTGGGGCAGGTGTTGTAGGGATGATCCACCGAAGAATAAAGTTAACAAAAGAGAGTCGAGTTTTCATACTCAATAGATTGAAACCACTTTCCCAACTTGGATTTCAAGGTGATTGAGGTAGGGAGAATCTTATTAGGTTCAATGCTGATGTAAAAGTGAGAAAACACCAATATGGACTAGTCTTTGGTGATGTCCAAAGTGAGGAAGTTCCTAAAGGAGTTGGTCACTCCCGTTATGATCTCCTCATCCTTAAACTCCAAGGGGAGGCCTGAGACCCAAATTAGGAGGGCCAAAATCAGGTCCATTAAACAAAAACGACAACTAGAAAGGTATAGTCCCTTTTATTGGAGATGTATTTTTTCTTCGATCACTAACACTAGTGAGTTTGGGACTGTAAAGAAGGCTATGGGTATGGATGATGTAGAGTCTTATAAAGGTGACCATGGAGGAACAAATGGTTGATTTGAAGAAAAATAACACACGGAACCTAGTACCTTTTCCTGATAGACGAAAGCATTTTGGATCCAAATCCATGTCCAAGATAAAAATTAGAGTCAAATGGCAATGTTGAGAATTACAAAGAAAGATTGGTTGTGAAGGGATATTCCCAATTTGAGTGAATAGATTATGGTGAGATTTTCTCCCCAACAAAAAATATGACATCTATTCAATTTCTAGTCTCTTGCTACAACATGTGATCTTGAGGTTGAGAAAATGGATGTGAAGACAACATTCCTCCATGGAGATTTAGAGGAAGATATTTATATAACACAAACAAAACACTAAATTGAAGAAAGGTAAATAAAATTTAGTTTTTAAGTTGAAGAAATATTTGTGTGGTCTTAACAAATCTCCTAGGATATGGTACCCAATATTTGATCCTTTTGTGTTAAGTTTGGTATTTTTCAGATTCAAATCAGATCATTGCATCTACTATAAGATGGGCATTGATCATTTATTATTTATTGCACTATATGTTGATGATATGTTATTTTTGGTAATGGGAAATGTTTGGTTTGTGATTGAAATCTCAAATTTTAGCATAGTTTGATATGGACGTAGGGGCAGTTAGGTACATCTTGGGGATAGAGATCAGAAGAGGTAGAGTGAATCAAAAACTTTGGTTGGGCCTGAGTAAGTATGTGAAGTCACTTATGGAGAGGTGAAATATGACATGTTATAGGCCATTATATATTCTTGCTATAATGGGGAAAAATTTATTTGTTGAGTAGTGTCCAATTTCTCCTAGTGAGATGGGAGATATGATTAGAGTACCTTGTAGTAGTGTAGTTGGAATTTTGATGTATACTATGGTCTATACAAGACCAAAAATTTCCCAAGCAATGGGAATCCTTATCTAATTTATTGTTAGTACTAGACAAGTACATTGGGATGCAATGAAGATGGTCTTCAAGTATTTACTAGCAGATCATGAAGATTATCACATATGATATTTAAATACACAATATGTTATTCTCCATAAAAAATTACTATAATCAATAAACTTATCCAATAATGGAAGGATTTTTTATCTTTTTATTCCATCACCCTATTGAGTAAGGTAATCATGTCTAATGTGTCATCATTGAAATGGGATCGATTAAATCTCTTGGGTAGCTGTGACTTTCCCTTCTTTAGCACCAATAATCAAACACATGTCGTTGATTTTGAGAAAGTATATTTTCTTTCTTTGAAGGATAAATATTTGATCTCTTTATTCATCTCAAAAAAAAATCCATTTGTTTTAACTTAAATTAATATTGAGTGATAAGCCATCCAATTTAGCAATGATTTTGTCATCAACTGACTTGATTTCATGAGTATTAGGGTTATAGTGTTTCACACATGCCAACATAGGATAAATACATTGTATAGCAATTGGGTATCCAAAAAAATGAGCTAACCCATTTTCAAAGGATTTATGATCTGTAGGAGGCCTCTTGTCTTCTTGTATTATATCCCCAAAAAATTATAAGCTCAAATTCCCTAGTTTTAAATTTCCAGCCTTTGGAAGGCTAGTTTCTAGTATAGACATGTATTTATATCCTTAATATTTGAACCTCATTTTGGGTGAATTTGAGATCAATAAAATCACATGGCTAGAATTTATTATTATATCTAGAAGTTTAAATATATAGGTAACCTTGTTTTGTGTAAGTGATAGCAGTTTTGGGCATTTTTTATGAAGTGAATGAGAGTGTAGGGTTTTTTAGTAATGAAATTATAGAGATTAATGACACTATGTGTTTATAGGATATGACTAGGTTAATATCATACATGTCAAGAAATTAATAAAATTAACAAGGGGTAGTATCTCTTTATTGAGCTTATAGACATTCTTCGAGTATTTGCTAAACACTATGAGCAAGTCTTCATTTCTCAAGAATATACTCAAACTTATAGAATTGCTCTACAACTATGATTAGGTGTGGTTCCTTGTCAAGTTTCCACTTCTTTGCACATTATTCATGATCAACTTATCACTTAAAAATATTTTTGTGAGGTTTCTATGTTCATTGATAAATCCCTTGGCTTGGATGGATTCCCTTTGAATTTTATATAAAAAAATTGGGATACTATGGGAGAAGACTTTTACAAGATTTATATAAAGTATTTCACAAGAATTCATTAGGAAACATAATCAACAAAGGAAAGATAAATTTCATACCTAAATCTAGCAACCCAAAGGAAATTTATAATTAGTGGCCCATAACCTTACTAAATGTATCCTACAAGATTATTTCCAAAGCACTTGCTCTAAAGCATAGACAACTCCTTCCCTAGATTGTCTAGATTAAGTGAATTGGTTTTATTAAGTCATGATAAATCCTCAAAAATATTATTATTGTTTGGGAAGGGATAGAATGGGCTTGGGATTCTCAATAGGTTTCCATGGTTATCAAAATTGTTTTTTCCAAGTTCCATGACCACATTGAATGGCCCTTTATTATTCCCATGCTTTCGAAGCTTGCATTTGGACCCAATTTTATTGTCTATTCATATATTTTTCCAATGTCTTGTCTTGCATCACCATCAATGGTTGGAAATCCAAGCCATTTGTATTTTAATGGTCCATCTATAAGGTATGTCCTTTAGATCTTGCACTTTATGTGCTTTCTATTGAGGGATTTGGATTTTTTGGCCCATGTGGTCTCTCAAAAGCTAGCTAAAGGTATTGCCTTACCAAATTCATCTATATATTTATTAAATTGGAATTTTTTATGATTATTTCCTCACTCACTTTGAGGATGAGAATAATATCAAACAATCTCTTCATTGCCTTGTTATATGCTACCAAGCTTCTGGATCAAGTGTTCATGGAAAAAAACTCAATGTTAAAAGTATTATATTCTTCCCAAACTTGTTTGGTTAGATTTATTCAGATGGAAATAGCTTTATCATAGGGAAATATTTCAATTCCTAAGAATTCACTTTTCCTTTCAAGCTTCACATGCTAGCTCGTGGAAAATTTTCATTGCTAGAATTTGAAAAAGCTAAGCTATTTCCACTACACCTCTCTTTGGATAGAAAATTCTAGTTGTGTTCTAAAATTGTAGCTACTACCCATGATTTTTATTGTTTTTGTTGAGTCCCTTCTAAGGCTTCCTATTGAAAATTTGAGAATATTCTTCAAGTTTTTATGGGATTTTGTAGATGGGACTAAAGTTTTCCATCATTTTTCTTAGGATTTTTGTTCTCCCTCGTGATTTTGGTAGCTTGGGTATTCTTTTAATCCATTAGCAAGTCATTTCTCTCTATCCTAAATGTATTATCAAAGTTATAGAAGATAATTATGCCTAATTTTTTTCATTAGCATTGTATTTCTTTAGGAACTCATGTTAGATGACCAACTAGAAAGGTCTTGATCTTTATACTCATGTCACCATGTGAGAACGTATTCAAATTCAACACACTTTTTCTATTAAGAGAATTTGGAAGGCCTAGGAGTCCATCACACCTTAGATTTTTTGGTTGGTAATGACTTCCATATAGGTCTCTCAATTAACCAACCCTCTATTTGGTTGTATCTTATTATTTCCAATCAATAGTATCCTCTTTCCAAAACCACATAGGTTTGTGTTTTGAAATTATTTAATAGAGGAATCAAAACTCTTCCTAACCTCTTTGTTAGGACCCAAGAATTTTATCTATTAACCTAAAGACAAGTTGAAATTATAGTTATCCAACTAGGATCATTAAACCTTTTATATTTTTATTGATGTGGTTCCTCTCCATATGGCTTATAATATTGTCTTTGGGTCCTTCAAGCATTAGAGGAAAGATTAGAAATTGCATCCTAAAATGTCATTTCATAATTCTAAACAATGGAAGGGATATATGGATCATATGCCATCTTCTAATTATGGATCAATTAAGCCACCATTGCCACTATTAGTCTTCACTTGGAACTTGATATTGAAAATTCTAGACTATTTGGGAAACCATTCTTGAGCCTAAATTGAATTTCTTCACTTGGTTCTTGGCTAACTCACTTGCAAGTTATTAACCCCCACTATCCCTTTTGTGGATAATTGGAGTCTTTCAAGCATCATTTTTGTTTCTATTATAGAACTCAAGAAGCTTGGATTTGAATGCATGAATTTTTCAAGTCATTTTATTCCTAACCCTTTCACATGGAATATAGTGTTGTTGGTTTATTTTCCTCACCTCCCATCAACGTTGTCCAAATTTTGCACTTTCAAGGTGGGGAACCCTATGATATGGATATGGAATTACTGTTATGCATCCCTCTCTCTAGAACTGCTTTTCTTTGTTTCATTTTGGTGAACATGGCATGTTAACATTACATAAATTATCTTTAATATTTAGAAAGATAAATTTGGATTTTTTTGGTTGTTTGGTTGATAATAACTTTATGCTTATACACTAAATCTATGATTTTATCTAATGTACTTATACATATCTAGGTGCAAGCTCACAATTTTGCATTGAAAGTTGCACATCTATAGGAGCTTCTTGACCACTAGGTTAGTGCTCCCTACATGGTTTCTAGAGTCCCAACCCCTACTTCCTACCCACCTCAAGGGTGCAGATGTTATCATGATCATTCTTCCAAATGAGATTGTGGATTCCAATCTCAAATATCTTAGCTACATGGTTATATAGATTGTGCTTCTTGCAGATGGCCTTAGCCCTCTCAACCACCCTTTTCCTTTTCTCATGGGCATGATTCTCCTAGCTTGCTAGATTCTACTAAGTTCTCTCGCCTAGAGATAGTAATCCCCCTTTTCATTCTTAGCAATGTTCAAAAGATCAAGAGAAGGAAGGTGCTCTTATTGGTCATGAACCTATTGATGATGGTGTTAGCTATGTTGTTTGAGGTAAACCTAGTGACTATGATCAAATTGTGCCATTTTTTTACTTTCCTATGTTGTTTGGACATGGTCCCACCTAGACTCAGAGGGTGTTCCTTTATACTATATGCCATTTATTATTGATAGTGTATTATTACTTTTAATTAATAAAAATTAGTATACACCTTATTCATAAAAAATAAAAATAAAACTAGCATAGATAAATTAGAGTAATTTTAACATAGAGGAAATGAAGCTTACCTAGTGTATAGTCAAGATATTTTGAAGGAAAATATGTAAGTGTCTGTAAGGAATTAAGAGCTTGGGTGCAATGGTGGGATGAAGTCATAAAGATCATAGGAGATTCTTGAGGATTTTGTTGGCTTTATGTTTTAAAAATGAACCATGAAATCACTTTATAGATTTTTATTCATTTGAATTTATTAGAATTTTATGGTTCTCAAAACCATATCAACTTCTGATGAGGATGTGAGAACCTTTTTGGGTGGTGACATACTCTTTAAAACTTTCTTTATTGTCATCTTTGTAGAGTACTCATCATATTTTTTTATGCTTATTATAAACTTACATGGTTGTACAAACCTTCTTGGGTGTTGATGAGGGTTTCTCAACTTCTTCAATTACCTAAAAATTTCTTTGCAACTTCTTAAATTGTCATTAATTATTTCACTTCTTTTATTGCTAAAAGAGTTAGGAGTTCATGAAAATCTAAGTTGATTTGTTGATGCATCTTATTTTATAGGATATCAATGAGGTTGTGAGAAACTTTTAGGTGTGATGAGGTGTTAAAAATTGTGTCAGATGTTAATTTTTTTTGTGAAAACTACTCTCCAAGCAACCAAAGTTTTATTTTGGCTTCAACTTTCTAATAAAGCTGAAAAACCATCCTTCTAAGAGTCTCAAGACTCTATTAGGTACTAAAATAAAAATGGACTCCTTTTCACATGCTCAATCATACTAAAGTTAGATAGTAGGGACTAATAATTTTAAGGGGTAACTTCACAAAATGAGGGTAACATCTAGCTCTAACTAGGAACAATGACCTTACAAATTTAAGAGCCCAAAATCTCAATAAAATATCAATACATTATCAAATGGAACATAGAGTTGGGGGTAAGATTAACATAATAACAAGGGAAAATAAATGACTTGTGAGGGAAATAAAACAACATAAGAGGAAAATCACAAGAAGACAAAAATAAAATAAAAAATCATCAAAAAAATCCAAAGAAGACTATATACAAATATGAAGGACAACCTACTTTACTATTTATAATGTTTTAGATATTACCCACTACAAGGAAGGGGCAAGTGTGTACCATCAAGATAAGTCAAGTAAAAATATTTGTTACCACAAGTTCATCTAAATATTTATTATCACAAGTCAATCTAATCTAAAAACAATATTTCCAAAGTGAGTTAAAAATGCTATGATTACCTTTAGATGCTCTTCTTTTGTCCCATAGCACAACTAGATCACCAACTTGAAATTTTCTCATCCTAGATTTCTTGTCAAAAATATGTTTTACCTTCACCTAATGCTCAATGATTCTATCTACCTTTGTTCTTCTATTTTAGAAAAGTATAAAATATTTTTATCTGCTAAATTCTAAAACTATTCATCCTTAATTACACTTTAAAGTCTCAAAATTGAGAATTCCAATGGGATAGGTAATGCATTATTCATAACATAAACCAATTCAAATGGGGGCATGCCTATTACTCTTTTTCGTATGATCCGATCAACCCTCAATGCATCATAAAGCCTCTTATACCAATTTCTTTGGTTCTCAATGACCATTTTTGAATAATGGTAGTGAGGATTTTTTTCTTGACTCAGGTTAACCATTATCATTTTGATAATTCTCTAATGAGTGTGAGAGAATAATATCATATTTGTAATATAAAAGGGAAGCTTCTTCAAAAGAAAAAAAATTAAGCATTATCAATTACATTTTTATGAGGCATGTTAAACCTCACTAAGATGTTTTCTTTAATAAAATTACAAATTACCTATAAAGTGATTTGTTTAATAGGAATCACTTCCTAACACATGAAATTTCTAGATTCAACTGTGTAATATTTATTTTGCATTAACGTTTCAGATGATGTTTTATTTAATAAAATTATAAATTACCTATAAAGTGGTTTGTTTAATAGAAATTACTTCTTAACACATGAAATTTCTAGATTCAACTATGTAAGATTTATTTTGCATTAACATTTCAAATCACACTTCATGATCCATCATAAAGATGAAGAGCTGAAAGAGAAAAATGGATGATTGCAGACCAAGACAAAATAAAAAGAGAGGAAGAGAGGGGGGAAGCTAGCACATGGTTCAAGGAAAAAGGAAACGTTTGAAAAAAAAGATTAAAAAGGTTAAAAAATGGGATAAAAGAAAGGAAAAAGGGAGGGGAAGAAACAAAATGAGAATCTAAATGTAAATATAGGAGAAACAAAGGATTGGATAATGTTGGAAAGAACCACATTAAGAGTAGAAGACATAACTTATAGGTATATAAACAAATGAATTATAGAATCCTATAGATTAATCTTCATACCAGTTTGATTCTCTACCAGATCCTTAAAATATAGCCATGTACTTTTACTATAATCATCAATTAAAGAGATTATATATATATATATATATATATATATATATATATATAAATTGAGGGAATATTAACATAACCAAATAAATCATAATGGATTAAATCCAACACCCTAGAAGATTTATGATAACTAGAGGAAAATTGAATGAATTTTTTTCTTCCATAAACAGAATGTTCATAAAAATCAAATTCAAGATTATGATCATTTAACCCTGTAGTGTCATAAATTTTCACCCTTGAGAATTTCACACTATGTTTTACTCCCCCCTAAGTTCACAGACCTAATTTTACACCTAATTTCCTAAATTATACATTCCATAGCCATTTGGACAATTATCAATAAAACCCATATAGAAAACCAATGCAAACATTTAATATTTTTCTCTCGACACCTTTGATCCCACAAGATAGGGCCAAGACTAAGTCGCCCTAGGTGACTTGATCCCCCTATTTTGCCTCAAAAATTTAATATGTCAAAGTGATACTGTAGCTCATAGATCTATGTCTATAGCTACATACTCCATCTTTAGCTTCTACAACTCAAATTTTGTGCCTAATAACTTCTCCATCTCTATCCTTGTTGTGTTTTCCATCTCTTCCTACAATAAGACCCAAACCCTCACTGTGAAAGCTCCAACTCAAAAAAATATTAGAACAAAAGAACCTCTACCCAACACATAGAATATGAGGTGATAGCTCTAATACCAAATGAAAGGAAGAAGGGTACATAAAAATGTTGCCTACACTAATATTATGAGGAGAGTGATGTGGAAATTTTAATCTCTTAAAAATTATAGAAAGTAGAAACATATTTAAAATAAAATAAATAATATACCATACCATAGGTGTATGTGAGGAAAGTCCTTTTGAAATAAAAAATCCCCAATCTAAAGTATATCAATGTATTATTTAATAAATCGTAGTTACAAAGAAAGCCTTTACATGAATATCACAAACTATAGATTTGGAGGAATTCTTACGACTTAACACTATCTACAAAACTCTTCACACAACCTCCATCTCAAGTGCCTAATATATAGGAGTTACAAAACATGAACCATAAAATGGTAATTAGAAGCCTATGAGCTAAAACCACTAAAACATTAGCACTAAAATTCTCCCCATCATCCATAACCATAGCCTCCTTTATAGACATAGATCTATGGGTATGATTTTATAATATATGGATGATAAATGTTTGGGGTTTTTGGATGCTCAAGAAGAAGTACTCCAGTGAGAGGAAGGCCAAAATAAGGTTCCAAAAGGACTTAAGGCAAATGGTCAAGTTTTGGGGGTAATGGCACTTTGGGAAGGTGAACTTTGAAACTCTAACAAAGCACATTCCTTAGAAATTTGAACAATAAAGTTTCCACACTGAGAACATTTGAGACATGTGGGGTTGAGCTCCCCTAGGATTAACTCATGAAAAATAGGAAATGGGATTTTGGCACCCAAACATAAAGTTATTGAAAACAAGACATTACAGTATTGTAGGTGGAAGGCACCAAGTCTATCCCTCATATGAATGCTAGAATTTTGATACTTTGAAATCTTGAAAAACCCATTCTTGAAATTTTGTGCATTCAATTTGAGAACAAATTCATTCAATGTGAAGCTTGCTAGCTAGATGAATTAAATGTCTATTTTCTATTTAATTGTGATGTCCATCAAAGAAAAGATTGTCATAAATTTGTTAAAAATCCCAATGTCTACTATTTATTTTATTTTAAATATTATTATACTTTCTATAATTTTTAAGAGATTATAGGTAGTAGAAACACCTATGTCATGGTATATTATTTATTTTATTTTAAACATGTTTCTACTTTCTATAATTTTAAAGAGATTAAAATTTCCACATCACTCTCCTCATAATATTAGTGTACGAAGCATTTTTATGTACCCTTCTTCCTTTCATTTGGTATTAGAGCTATCACCTCATATTCTATGTATTGGGTAGAGGTTTTTTGGTTCCAATATTTGTTTGAGTTGGAGCTTGCACAAAGTGGGTTTGTGTCTTATTGTAGGAAGAGATGGCAAACACAACAAGGATAGAGATGGAGAAGTTCTTAGGCACAAAAATTGAGTTGTGGAAGCTTAAGATGGAGTATGTACTTATAGACATAGATCTATGGGTATGGATTTATATTATATGGACGATGAATGTTTGGGGTTTGGGGATGCTCAAGAAGAAGTGCTCAAGTGAGAGGAAGGATAAAATTGGGTGCCCAAAGGACTTAAGAAAAATGGTCAAGTTCTGAGGGTAATGATACTTTGGGAAGGTGAACTTTGAAACTCTAACAAAGCACATTCCTTATAAATTTGAACAATAAATCCTCCACACTAAGAACATTTGAGACATGTGGGGTTGAGCTCCCTTAGGATCAACTCATGGAAAATATGAAATGGGATTTTGGTACCCAAACATAAAGTTATTGAAAATGGGAAATTACAGTGTTGTAAGTGGAAGACACCAGGTCTATCTTGCCTCATATGAATGCTAGAATTTTACTACTTTGAAATCTTGAAAACCCCATTATTGAAATTTTGTGCATTCAATTTGAGAACAAAGTCATTCAATGTGAAGCTTTCTAGCTAGGGGAATTAAGTATCTATTTTATATTTAATTTCAAACTTTTTCAAATTTTATTCTTTGTACTCTCTTGTACCATATAAATCCTTATGGTGCAAAAAATTTACGAAAAAATGTTTTTTTAGAAAAGGGCCAAAATCGCCCTTTGACAATCTTCTATTGGTAAAAAAAAATCCTATTTGCACATATTTTGGGAGCATTTCAACCTATTTGTAGGTTTCATGGTCATCATATTTCAAAGATTCACCATTATTGATTGTTCGTAGGGTTTGGTTTGGTTCATGGTTCAAATTTATTTATATGGTTGAAGGTTTTCATGGTAGCAAAGTATTGCAGGTTATGTCCCTTTTCATCACAACTTGTGACCATCAACCATTGTGTGGGACCATTTTTTAAGTTTCTTCACCTTGAGTATGAGCCTACGTACAAAGGAAGACAACAACATATTTGAACCCTAGAGCGAAAGTTGCATTAGTGAGTGGAAGAAGTTGTGACTCAAGCTCTAGAGCAAGGTTTCTTTGTGGCTCCATTTGAGTTCTTGCTAATTATTCACAAGACAAATAAATGGTGATATTCATAGGTATATCTATCTCCCCACATGATTGCCTCTATCTTCTCCAAATGATGCAAACACAATTGCACACAAAAGACACAACAAATAACACATTGTTGCAGATTTTATTTTCATTTGTTGGTTTCATTTGGTTTGCCCTCCATTAGCAAGTTGTGCCACTATCAGTGGTAGTTGCATTCATTCCAAAGAGGTGGCCTCATCCTCCATCAACCTACACACATGTCTCTACAACAAACCAACCACATTTTTAAAATGAGATTCACATATTATTGCTCTGTGGGATGCACATCACCAAGCATTCCTCCTCTATACATGTCCACCACCACGAGGACCTCCATTCCCTCCAACTGTCATGCATGCAATGTCTACACCCCGTCACTTTCCCTTTGACTCGGGTTTTTTCACAATTGGTAGTCACATTTTCATTAATTGTGATAAATTCTGATCATTCAATGAAAATGTCAAAGTTAGCTAGCATTTTACTTAGAATAATATGTATAGGTTGATAGTTATATAACCGTTAAAGGTTGATAGTTATATAACCGTTAATGGTTAATATTTCACCACTAGCATCTTCTATAAAATTTTATAATTTTTCTAACCTTTAGTGGTCAAGTTTAATCACCGACCATAATTGTGCTTGTAAAAGGGGGCAATTTTTTGTTTTTCCATAACTTGTAAACGAGGAGCCAATTTTTCAAGTGTGAATAGTCGACAAGAATGTTTTTCCATGATGAAAACTTTAGCTTGAGATAATTTGGAAATTGTGCTATTAAAAAGAATTTTTGGCCTCCAAAGTTTAATTTTGTAAGTGAATTTTGATAGTGCATAAATTTCAACCCGAGAAATTTCGCCAAAAAAATTGACGTTTATCAAAATTTCGCAAGGTATTCAAATTTGTTTGAAAATTTAAGTTTAAGATAGCCAAATTTTGTAAAATTCACCATGAATTATAGATGGTTAATTTTACAATCCAGACTTAACATAATTGTTATTTTTTCTTGCATATCATTTTGGGGGGCCTAAAACAATCAAGCGGGGTGTCTTGAGTTGTCCCTTTGAACACTTTTGTGAGTCATGTCTTGAACACTTCCACATTTCCATTAAAGAACTAATCATTTTTGGGGAGATCTAAACTTGAATCAAGGGAATGTCTTGAGTTGTGAATTTGAGCAGTTTTGCGAGTCATGCCTTTGAAAACTTCCACATTTCCCTTTTAGAGTTTTATTCTTGCACTTCAAATCTTCTTTTGATCTTATTAGTAGTAATCATGTCTCTAAATCCATGGAAAATTAAATATGACTATTGTAAGAAGAAAATGCATACCATAGATGAATGCATGTTTAAAAAACTTGATGAATTAGAACTTGCTTGGAAAATTCATTAGTTAACACAAATTTATGTTAAAAATGGAATCAAATTTCTAGATTCTTCTAATCCAGCACTTGCAGAATCATCCAATCTCACTCAAACATCTTGTGAGACATAATCATTTGAAGATGAAAAATTTATTATGGTGGCATGCATTGCAATATCATCACCTACTGCTACTTCAAAATTCAAAATTCATTCCTTGAGAACTTCTAGTAATTCTTTGTACCAAGATATTGTCTTCGCAAATCCACCATATTGGGATAGATTTCTACTAGATATTGCATATATTTTTATATATTCCCACATTGTAGATTTGGATGAAACCATTGAGGACATTCATATCCTCTATTATGTTATCTTCCATGAATTTGTATCACCTTTTCTATCTTTGGATATTGTTATTTCCTCACCTACATCAACTTCTATCATGAAAAATTATGTGAATATTCATGAGTTGACCTATCTAACTTAGTCATCATCTATAAAAGTACCAAATTCTCATTGATCTAGTTGTCATCATACATCCAATCATTATTCCTTAATCTTATATGGTACTTGATCCATCTTATCAACATTTGTCACAACATGTCAACATTGACTTAGATGTATTTGAGCATCATTCAAAGACATCATTTGTGTCATATCAATCTTTGGATGATGTGTATTATTTAGATAAATTCATCTTACTTCCAACATATTCCTATCAAGAATGGGAAGTCATATTGCACACATTTGTGGTGTTGTTTCTTCCCAAGGGGATAAATTTTGTTCAACGATCATGGATCATCTTTAAAATCTAGTGTCAAGCATCTACCAATACTACATGCATCATTTTGAGGGGAGGATACATGGTTTCTCTTCTCCTAGTAGTTTTGGGAGGAAGTATTTCCTCACATGGAGTTCATTACTTCTCAAAAAAAATTCGGGGGGAGGGGGGTCACATAGACCTTCTCTCTTTTCTCTCATATGGAGAGAAAATTCATTGTACTTTGTGTTATAATTAGTCCTTGGGGGGTCATGATGAGTCCTCCATCTATCACTCATCTTCTTCACTTGTACATTTCACTATATTTGCGTTATTTCTCTTTTGGAGAGGAGTTTTATTTCCCACTGGGTTTTCTACTTTACTCAATTTTATAATAAATTTCTACATGAGTACCTAACATGGCCTAGTATTTGGAATTCATCTTGTATAAATTACTCCCTAAGTTACACTTAAGGGGGTGTTAGTGTGAATAGGCTCAAAACACAAATAGTTAGTTAATCATACTTTCTAGTTTGACCTATTCACATTTTCTTTAAGTTTAATTAGGATATTTTGTTTTTTTGTTTCACCTCATGTGGTTGAGACATGTGTCTTCACTTTGCGAGACACTTCTTGTATGCACACTTGTCACTCACTAGAACACTTTTCAAGTGAGCTAACAAATGTTTCATCTTCGAAGGGGTAGTCATAAATCTTATCCTACCATCCTACCATCACTACCTTTCCTATTATGCAAGGCTAATTTGTAAATTTTTCTCAACTCTTTGATAATATCATTTAGCTTATTTTGTGTGCTCATATCTTATGGGATTTTATTTTGGTTTTTGCTTTATGACCTTTCCAATCATAACATACTCTTGGTTGACCTATTCACATTGGTTAAGTCTCTACTTAGGAAATTTTAGAGTTTTGTCTCACCTTATGTGGTTAATACATGTGTCCTCATCATTTGAGGCACCTCTTACATGCATATTTGACACTTATCAAGTGAGCTAACAAGTGTTACACATTTGGAGGAGTAGCTAGTCATTGTTTCCTATATTCTCTCCTCTTTATCCTTGCCTATATAAGAAATTTTTGTCATTTTATTTTACACACTCTCATTTTTGTATGATAGTTTTTTCCAATTATGTTTATTGTTTCACTTGTGGAAGGTTATCAATTCACACTTTCTGATTTTGACATTCTCCAACATAGATCATTCCAATCTAAGATCCAAATGAAAAATGTTACTACAAACTAACCTCATTGACTAGCTCCTCAAATGCATATTATAATTCATGCACAATATATCTTAATGTCCCTTGATCCATTATTTGGTTGCCTACCTTATGACCTACTAGAGATATAAATATGCATCTCATCAACTATCTCCTTTGTGAGGGGATTAAAAACCTATGAATTATTTGTTAAATTGGTGTAGATATTCAACACCCACTACCTCTTCATAATCACTTGAAACATACACACAAGGAGACCATCTCTATTGGACACACTTTGGCACCTGTGAATTCTAGTGGATACTAGCAGAAGAATGATAAAAATGGAGGGATTTTTTGTGGAAAGAGATGTTTGAAATGTTATACATGCCCAACTAATACAAACTAACCTCTTTACCTCACCATGAATACCAATGCTAAATCCACAATGAACATAATATGTTTCAAGATTATTTGATTTGATTTGTCCCACCTTTATAATATACGATATCTTCCAAGGTTCTAACACATGAATAACTACACAATCTTCAACTTTGTCGATATTTTCACAAATCTAAAATTGATACAAATCATAAATGTGATTGCTAAGAGGATATTATCATGCATAAAAAAGAGGTACAACACCCCACCCAAATGTGAAGACCACTCATACAACCAAATTAATCCCTAGATGTCCAAATCATGGTTAAAATTTGTGGGAAAAATGAGAGGCGAGGTGGTGAGATAGGTCAATAAGCAAGCCCATCAAATGCTCATAGTTAGATGGGATGCGTAACCACCACTATAAATCAAGGGATGAAATTATTTCCATTTCTTGTGGGTAGCTTGAGCTCAGTGCATCATATATTTGGTGTATCACCTCCTATTTTGGCTTCGTAGGGTTCATATTTTGGCTTGCTCTAATACCATATTAAGAATTCCAATATGAGATAATTCTAGATTGTATTTTTTTTATTTTTTTCTAAAGGGTAAACGATTTTGATCCGAATCTATGAACCAGTGAGATCACAAACAGGGGACCTCATCCCCAACATAACTACTCAACAATAACACCCCAATGAGGTTTGAATCTTGGTGGCAAGAACAACAACACCACCTTTAAATCATCACACCATGCCAATACCAAAAAATTCTAGAGCACATTTAACAAAAAATAATATTATATTTTTTCCTTATATTTGTTCAATAAACTCCTACATATTTATAAGATTTCTATATCCTATATTATAGGAGAATTGTTATATCTCCTAAAACTGCTCCTTTACATAGACAAGGTATCGTAATAGAAGAAAACCAATTTAATTTTTCACACTTTTTATTGTAACTAACACTTAAATAAAGGGTAAAATTACAAATTTGTTTCACACTTTGTAACAAGCCCCTTGTTCTACACAATAATTTTTCCTATGTTTTACCATAAGAATTTAATCTAAGGCTAAACACATAGCAATTATTTTTTCTTTCAATATAAGATAAAGTGCACACATGATAGTAACAAAATATCTTTCTTATTCATTCAACAAATTGAGTACAATATTTCCAAAGAAATGATTTCATAATCTAAGTACAAATACATTTTCCATCTTTCAAGAAATAGATACAATTTACATACGTAACTCAATTGAGCTCCATTGGCAAAAGAAATACAATTGATCCAGGAAATCCCCTTTCAAATCTTGGCTTGCTGACTGGGAGGAGAAGCATCACTCAAGTTGTTTTCCACCATCCATGGACTAACTATTGTCCCCCACACATCTACCACATATGGAAGATGGTCCTATCCTTTCACGAAGAGATTTGGTTTGGAAACCACATAATACTAGCATAATATGAGCTAGTGTTGTGGCTTGCATAACTAGAAATTTATCACATGACATTTCTATGTTCTATGTGTATGAAAATCTCAGACTAGCATGAATAAGGTACACAATGAACTAATAGTGTAACTAGTGGTGAATTACACCACTTTGGCCAAAGCATTCATCACCCCTATTTCAGAATGGAAATCACATGCTCATCCACCATTCTAATTTGATTTGTTAAGACCAATTATAATCCATGCATAGGTAATTCCCTTCATATGATAGTCTACAACTCCACGAACAACCTATCTATTCTATACAATCCACTACTCATCTAATAGGTTAAACAAGTGTTCCATAACCTATCAATTTAAGTCTAGCTATAAGCTAAAAAGACCCACTCTATCGAGTACTTTCTACTATTTTTATGTATCTACGTAAACAATCACTCCTTACTATGGAGTATGTACAATCACTTCAACCAATAAAGATCTCTAATTTATAACCACAAATGATTATCTACTTTCAAATGATGAAAATAATCTTTTGTAAATCTTAATACTTATCAAACAACAATCAATCAAAACATAATTATATCAAAATGAAAAAACATAAAAGAGTTAGTTTCCCCATGCCTCTAATTATAAAGCTCCAATTGATCTAGTTGGTTTCCCAATCCTAGCCTCCACAAACAGCTTGCAACTTAGGAACAATTCCCTTCAATACTTTTCCAACACTCACAAATTCTCTCTCACAACACTTCAGGAAAACAAAGCAGCTCTTCAAAAAATATATAGTTGAGAGCAATTATGCGTCCCAATGATGTATAGATTGTCTCTATTTTTACAAAATATCCAACTTCTAAAGGTTATCAACAAGGAGAATGGATCGACACTTCTCAATTGCATGGTTTGACTCAACTTGGGCAAACGAAAGGTGGGAGACTCAAAACTCATTACTCAACAAATTAACACAACAAGTCGATTCCTTATATGACAACAAGAATGCATCAGAGAAATGGAAGGTAACAATTTATACAAGTTGACTTATTCTATGCCAGCATTCTCAAGACTTATTCTTTCCATTTACCCATGGTTTCATCGCTATACAAAGCTTCTAAAATAGACTTCTATTGCAAGACAGAAAATTCATAGTTTGGCGCCACATTATCCTTTATTCGGGCTTTTGGTGTTTGCCACTTTTTGACAAAGTTATAGCTTTTAAATCCTTGCAAACATCGTTAAGATATATGTTGACCAAGTCTAATATATGCCACACCTTCCTACTATATATGGCGTTTAAAAAGGAAAGAATTTTAAATCATTTCATATGTTATTAGCGTTGCATTCTGTGCACTATATGGTTGTGCCATTCACTAATAAAATACTATACTATGGTTACATAATATATGCACATGGTTTAAATAATAGTAGCACTTCATTTAAACAGTGCTTAAACAATCATTAAAATATATTGTCAATAACAATAACATATATATTTATATATATACTCTATTTCACACACACACACACACACAAATATATATATATATAACTTAATACGTTATTATATATATGTATATACGTATATATATATAGATATATATATCAACTCATATGATTATTAACTTATTTCATTAGACTTCTAAATGTATTAACATATATCCATTTAAATATTCAAACTAATATCACACATGTATATATCTATATATATATATATATATATATATATATATATATATATATATTAATGTACTTGTATGGACATTACCATTATTTCAATACATACACACACATCAATATATATATACTTACATACATATATAGATCCATCATATATATAATATTATCTTTAAACACAACAATAGTATCAAGTGACATATATACATTAAATATATATATATATATATATATACATATATATAAACATGTCACCTTATCCATTTTGATGTTCTCATGTATATGGGTAACTCACCCATAGGCATGCATAGCTATGGCTATCTCTGTATGCTTATATATGTGATTACTCATGTACATAAGTTCATTGTGGACATGCGTATATTTATGTATGTATACATCATATGTATATATCTCATTTATTGTACTTTTAAAGTACTAAAAAACACAAAGAAAATCAATCACTTATTTCAAGCATGACGTCACAAACAAACAAAATCTCTCCTAATAATCAATTCAAGGTATCATACCTTTACCTAAAACTATTGACTTGAATATTCTATCAATGATCATGTGAAAGCTCAGTTTAGACTCTCTTAGGGGTTTCTAGACCAAAATCCTTCTCCTGAGTGATACTTCCCCTCCCTTCTAGAGGCATGAACCGACACCTGCAACCAACTTATCACATTTGCAAAGGTAGTTGAATTGATCACAAAATAATCACTTGCAGTATATATTCACTAGTCAGAATAAGAAACATATATAACACAAACCATTTATTCATTCTATTTCCAATGATTCATAAAAGAAAAGTACATTCACATTTATTTCCATCAAAGTTACAAACATACACATATGCAAGTATTTCATCTAGCTAGGTAAAAGTAACTAGGTCAATATACTATGGGGTGTAACATATTCCCCCCTTTATGAATCATCATCCTTGATGATCTTATGTAGCAAACATAACAAAACACAATATTATTTTCAAGAACTCTAAAATACATGTAAAACATGTGGATTTTTTTTGCTCAGTTTCAACATAGTCTTCCCAAGTAGCAAAATATTTTGAGTACTGGTCCCATTGGAATTTTCACTACAAAACCTCTCTATTACGTAAGCGAAGCTTTCATGTTCCAAGCACCTTAATAGGTTCGATTGTTACTACTTTGGGGTCCTGTACTTGTAAAGCATTCCAATTAATGACATGATTATCACTTGGTATATACTTCTTTAGGTATGAGACATGAAAAACATTATGCATATGGACAAGAGTTGGTGGCAACGCTATTTGATAAGCAATAGGGTTTACTGCTTCTAGGACCTCAAATGGACCTATGTAACACAAAGCTAGTTTGGAAAAAATTCCAAACTTGATAGAACTCTTTTGGGGTTTCACTCTTAACAACACCTTTTCTCCTACCTCAAATGTTCTAGGTACTCTTTTAGAATCTGCATAGATTTTTTTGTCTATCATTAGCTTCAACTAGCGTTTCCTTAATAATTCTGACTTGCTCTTCCATTTCTGACAACATTTCTGGTCCAAGACTTATCCTATCCTCAAGCTTATCCCAAATTGTAGGAGTTACACATTTTCGACCATATAATGCTTCAAAAGGAGCCATCTTAATCACATAATGATAGGAATTGTTATACACAAACTCCACTAAAGGTAAGTAATCTTCCCACTTGTATTGCTGATCCATGCAGTCTTCTAATTAGGGATAACTTTAAGAAACCCCACCCCTCAGCAAAGGTATAAAATCTTGGCGAATCTTTCCTTTTATTTGAAAATAATATTAATTTTCCTGGCGAATCTTATGCACAGTATTAAAAAATTTGTAAAATCCTCGCGAATCTTAATGAATAATTGGTAAAAATAATAATCACAGTGGCGAATCCTAGTGAATAATCACTAAAAATATTAATTACAATGGCGAATCTCTCCTTTAAAAATTTGCATAGTTGGTTGACGCAGTTGCCCCATATATTTTTTTGTTTTTTTTAATATTGAAGTAGGGGCCTGGTGGGGTCAAGGGGGCAATGCCCCCTCGTGGGGTCCAGGGATAGTGGCCCCAATGTGCTCCTATTGAAAATGCATTGGAGCACACACAGATGAAGTGTTTTTAAAAAATCTCACTTGAAAAGTAAGACTAAATGAAACTTGAAAATTTCACCATCGATTAGGTTTTAAATCAGATGGCTGCAAGTTCATTCCATGAGTGAATATTGATGTGAGTGAACATCATTAGTGGGACACTTAGGGATGTCTCGTCGATACAATGATTATGACATATGTCATGAACTATTGGCAACAGTGAACGGTGGAGATCAAACAAAGCTTTGATCAGATGTCTTTCTAGGAGCTTGGCGCGAATATTGTAGATTCCCTTCATGATTCTTTGGAATTACACAAGTGGTGTACATGTGCCTTGGTGGACCCCAGGTGGAGTATGGAAGCCTTATCGGCGTGAATGAACATCATCAGTGGGACACTTAGGGATGTCCCGCCGATACAACGATGATGACGTATGTCATGAAATATTGGCAACAGTGAACGGTGGAGATCAAATAGAGCTTTGATCGGACGTCTTTCTAAGAGCTTGGCACAAATATAGTAGATTCCCTTCTTGATTCTCTGAAATTACACAATATTACTGGCGAATATTATTAAGATTTTTAATTACTGTATAAACTACTAGCGAATCAGTGCCAATGACACATCGTTTACATGGCAAATTAATCAAGATGAAATTATTTTTTTGTAAAAACCTGGCAATTCAGTCTTCGTTTTAGCTTGTACTATTCACCATTTTTGGAGCTCCCGATTTTTATTATTCACCAATTGGTGAAGATTCGCCACTAAAGTTTTCCCTGATTCTAATACTTGATTCACCCTTTCAGTTTTCCCATCCATCTCTTGATGATATGCAAAACTTA
Source organism: Sequoiadendron giganteum (assembly GCA_007115665.2). Classification (NCBI taxonomy): domain Eukaryota; kingdom Viridiplantae; phylum Streptophyta; class Pinopsida; order Cupressales; family Cupressaceae; genus Sequoiadendron; species Sequoiadendron giganteum. Next base: position 72,497,453 of record CM021101.1, on the reverse strand, counting down.
TATTCAATTGAGTCCCAATTGAGGAAAATAAGGTTTTCCAAAACCTAGATGTCACACAAGCATCTCTATCTAAAATAATCTTTTCAAGAATCCCATGTAATCTAAACACCTCTTGTACAAATTTTTGAGCAATGACAGGAGCTCCATCCATCAAAATTCCAGGAATAAAATGTGCTACTTTGGTAAGTTTGTCCACTACCACCAAAATTTCATTATGCTCATTCCTCGACATAGGAAGACCCTGCACAAATTCCATACTAATGACTTGCCATCCTCTCAAGAATAACATGTGGATACAAAAGACTAGCTGGGTGATGGTGTTCAACTTTCACCCTTTGGTATTCTAAGCATCATGCTACAAATCTAGCAGCATATCCTTTCATCCCTTTCGAAAAATATAAAAGCTTTACATCGGCTAACATCTTAGTCACACCTGGATGTCCGAAATATGGTTCTTCATGTACCTCTTTCCATACTAGATTTCTCAACTCTTCAAAATTAGTTACATACATTCAAGTCCCTTTTACCTTAACAACCCACTAGGTTCAAAATGAAATCCTTCGTACCTTGCATGTTGCGTATTATCCATGAGTGCTTGCTTAAATTACTTATAGTACTTGTCACCCTTGGATTTCTACAATACTTGACCCTTTAAGTCAGTTTGAATGGATACAATTGAGGCGATATGTCTTCTACGACTTAAAGCATCCACGACCTAATTTCCTTTTCCCTTGATGTAGTTGATATTGAAGTCATAATTTGATATCAACTTCAACCATCTATGTTGTTGTGCATTCAAATTAGGTTGAGTGAACAAATACTTAAGACCATGGTGATCCGTCTTTAGTTCAAATGGCTTCCCTAGCCAATAATGTCTCTACATTTGTAATGCATGAACTATTATTGCTAACTCTAAATCATGCGATGCATAATTTTGCTCATAGGGTTTCAAATTTCTTGATTTATATGCAACAACCTGCCCTTCTTGTATCAACACACCACCTATTCCTTCTCCTGACGCATTTGTGATGATAGTGAAGTCACCCTCCATATCTGATACTTTCAATATTAAATCCATAGTCAACTTCTCCCTGAGTAGATCAAATGTCACTTGACATTTTTCCATCCACTCAAACTTCTTTCCTTTCCTTTGTAATGAAGTAATAGGAAATGTTGAAATTTTTGCAACAAACTTCTTATAGTAACAAGACCAATGAATGAAATTTCTAACCTCGAGTATGTTTTTAGGTACTGGCCATTCTAATACTGCTTTTATTTTCATTGGATCCATTGAAATTCCCTCAAGCAAAATTACATGACCCAAATACTACACCTTCTAAAAGAAAGTACACTTAGAGAGTTTTTTGTATAGTTTATTTTCTCTTAATCATTGGAGAACTATCTCTAAATGTTTGCAATTTTCCTCTTCATCTTTGGAATAAATTAGGATATCATCCAAGAATACTAAAACAAACCCATCCAAACAATCCCTAAAAATATTGTTCATTAGGTTCATAAATGTTGCAGGTGCATTAAAGTAAGTCCAAAAGGTAAGACTATAAACTCATAATTCCTGTATCTTGTTCTAAAGGCATTTTTCAATATGTCTTCACCTTTGATTCTCAGTTGATGGTAACCTGATCACAAATCAATCTTTGAAAACATAGATTCTCCTTGCATTTGATAAAAAAGATCATCAATCCTTGGAAATGGATATGTATTCTTTATCGTAGCTTTGTTAAGCTTCTAATAATCAATACACAAGCATAGTGTTGCATCCTTCTTCTTTAGGAAGATCACCGACGCTCCTCAAGGTGAGACACTAGGTCTTATCAATCCCTTAGATAATAATTCCTCCAACCATACCTTGAGTTCCATTAATTCCATATTACTCATTCTATAGGGCACCTTGGAAATAGGTTCAAATCTTGGTACAATGTCAATATAGAAATCAGATAGTCTCTTGGGAGGTAATCCAGGTAGTTCATATAGAAATACATCCACAAATTTCTATAAAATGGGATATTTCTCTATATCCATTTCCCTAGATTCTACCATTTCTCCTTCTTCAATTTCTTGAGAATCTTGTGGTTCACAATCCATGACATTATCTTGAGGAGTGACTTCCTTAAGTTCTTCTATTTTGACTGCATATAATTGACAACCTTTTTTTTTTCTTTTTCCATAAGCATTTGCATTGCAGAAATTTGTCGCAACTTAATCTCTCTTGGTGTTCCTTGCAATGTCACCCAATTTCCTAAATCATCATGACACTCTACTACCTTGGAATGACAATCCACTTTGGATTTATGTTTCCATAGCTAATTCATTCCTAGAATGACATCATAAGATCCTAGGGGTGTCATATACAAGTTCACCTCAGTTGAGAAACTAGGAATCTCTACCCTAGCTTCAAACAAGCATTGCTTCACCGTTGCTCTTGTCTATTTTTCATACTCCACAACCCAAGAATTTTCCATAAATTCAACTTTTCTAGATATCTAATTAATTACTCTAGGTGAAACAAAAAATTTAGTTGCTCTAGTATCAATAAGTATACATATAGGCATACCAAATAAAATACCTAGAGTTTCCACTGGTGTGACCTGATATTTGACTTGTCAATTATCCATGACTACATGGATCTTCTGATGGAATGTAGTTCATTGCGAAGGAGGAGATTTCCTGTTTGATTGAGATCCTAAAGACTTGTTTGGACATTGAGCATCATAATGATCCCCTCCACAAGTAAAGCATCCTTCTACAAGTCCCTTCCTTTTTGCAGTCCTATCAAATTGACTAGCATTCCTTTCAAGATTACTAAAATTTTTATTGTTTCCACAATGATCTCTTCTTGGTTTGTTCTAGTTGTTACAAGATCCCTTATTTCCTTATCTTGGAGTTTCTTGTGTTCCAACAAAATTCTTTGGTACTTGATTTATTTGAGATCCACCAAACTTCTTTCAATTTCTATTTTCCCAATAGGTTGAAATGGCTTTGAGCTTCTTCTCTTGCTTGACCACCTTTTCATATACTAGATCCATAGTTTTTGGACCATGTACATCCACTTCACCACCAATTGAGCCATTCAACCCTATGATGAACTTTCTAATATGAAAAAGTTCATCCTTCTGGTACATTGGCACGTACTTCAGAAGACAAGTGAACTTCTTCTAGTAATCATTTACTAATAATTCACCTTGCTTAAAATTTTGAAAATCAATTAAATTTTGGTCATAGAAGAGTTGGGGTAACCATATTTTCTGAATTATTTTAGCAAACTCATTCCAAGTCAAGGTTAGAGAATTAAGACCAAGTTCCATCTTTTTGTTCATCCACCAGTTGGAAGCTTCTCCTGCTAGCTGAAACATACCCCAAACAACTTTGGTAACCTCATAATAGTCTCTAATATCAAAATATTTTTCCATTTGGATTAACCAAGCCTCAACCTCATCTTCGCTGGTGCTTCCCTCAAATTTTGGTGCAGTAACTTTTCTCATATCCGTTGACAACTCAGTTGCCACACATTTTCTTTTGCTATTTTCAAATTCGGATAGAGATTATTTTTCCCTATGTTGATTTCATTGCATGTGATCATAGGAGTTTTCTCCCTCATCCTCATTAGGTATTTCTTCCTCTCCTCCTAATGGAACTTCCTAATCTTTGTTTTCTTTCCTTTTTACTTCTTGCTCAAGATTTTCTAGCTTTTCCCTAGTTTCATCCATGATGGCCAAGATACGATCCACCTTGGTTTCAATATTTTCTAGACCTTGTCCAACTTCCTAAATTCCTCCAAGATTTATCCTTGTTCTCACCATCTTTCAAAATAAGTTATACCTGAAGGTTTATTTATATTAGATCCTATCATGGTTTACTTAATATATATTAACAACTTTCAAAAGAGGAAACATTCATATATAGGAAATTATATTTTCCTCACAAGTTTTGATAAAAATAACTTTTCATTTATTCATACGGATTTCAGTTTCCTTTCAATTACATTGAGTGATTTTTCAAGTAATCAAGAGGAGAGTCTCCATCAGATTCACTCTCAGATACATACCTTAACGAGGTATACCCTTTAGACTTTTGTTCATCTCTAATTTTCTCTTCTCTATCCCAAAAAGGGATATTATCCCTTAGATTTATCTTCTGATACATAATTACAAGGTACATAACCTTATGAATCACCACTTGAGGCAATTAAAATTATCTCAACCATGGGTAAAACACGAGGATCTGTAAACAACATAGCTGGACTAACACTACATTTTGAGGGAATATCCCTAGAAAGTGATAGTGCATCTAACTTTTTCGGAGATACAAGAGGTAGATAGTTAAAATTGGCTTCATTCCTCATCCTTCTCTTCTCTTGGCTAATTCGCGATAGAGAATTGTTGATTGTCTCAATATCACTTAGCCAAATGGAATTTTCATAGTTAGTTCCTTCTATAGTACAAATAAGGGCTTCCTTTTCCTTCTTGGCCCTTAGGTAACACTCATTCTCGATTATTGACTCTTGCAGTTAACCTGAGTTGTACCATCCTGGCACAAGAATTTACCAAACATTAGTATTCACATAATGTTGCAAGGGAAAACATAACGAGCACATACGTTCCAGAGCTAAACCTGGTAGCTCTGATATCACGTGTAACAAGCCCCTTGTTCTACATAGTAATTTTTCCTATGCTTTACCATAAGTGACTTTAATCTAAGGCTAAACACATAGCAATAATTTTTTCTTTCAATACAAGATAAAGTGCACACATGATAGTAACAAAATATATTTCTTATTCATTCAATGAATTGAGTACAATATTTCCAAAGAAATCATTTCATAATCTAAGTACAAATACATTTTCCATCTTTCAAGAAATAGATACAATTTACATACATAGCTCAACTGAGCTCCATTGGCAATATAAATACAATTGATCTAGGAAATCCCCTTTCAAATCTTGTCTTGCTGATTGGGAGGAGAAGTATCACTCAAGTTATTTTTTGCCAGCCATGGACTAACTATGGTTCCCCCCACATCTACCACATATGGAAGATGGCTATACCCTTCGACAAAGAGCTTTGGTCTCTAAACCACACAATACTAGCCTAATTTGAGTTGGTGTTGTGGCTTGCATAACTAGAAATTATCACATGAAACTTCTATGTTCTATGTGTATGTGTTGGGAATATGATGCCATTTAATTTCAATCCTAAACATATTTCATGTATCTCCTAAGTCCTTGGAAAATGTTCCCCAACACTAGGATTAGAAAGAGATTAAATTCGAATGAAATGAACATGTAAATTGACATTTGTGATTACTCCTAAATAATAGGAACATGTGGGGACGTCCAAGAAGAGCTCCTACAAGATAGGAGCACATGGGGCACCCACATGGAAGGTGGAACCCACATTGCTTTAGTTAATTGTTTGGAGGATTGATAGCACTTCAGTAATGTATGTTTTGTTCCTACAAATTAGGGATTGATATTTACATGAGTGGAGTGGTAGTATCAGTTCAATATCAGTTTAGTATTAGTTCAATTCAGTTCAGTTATGGTTCAGTTATCTTCAGTTGCATGTAGTTATCTTGAGTTGCATGCTAGTTGCATGTAGTTGACTTGAGTTGCATTCAAATGCATGACAGATAACAGGTGGATACTTTGAGTTAAGTGGGGATGATCAATCATGCATAATGTTTGCATGAATTGGTGGAGAGATATGTTTCAGTTAACTAAGATTGACTTGGGTCCTCCTTGGACACCCAAGTTGGCATCTTTCAGTTAACACCTTTTGCATGAGAAGATATTTACAAGGCTTAGTCAAGTGGGCCCATTCCTGGGCGCCAACTTGGAGGTGAAGTTTGCATGATATCTTCTTGACCAAATTTCAGTTAAGTGTTTATTTTGGGGTGCCAAAATTGAGGAAGACTTTGGTTTGACTTCATATTACATTGTGGAACTCTACTTGCCTAATCTAGGCATAGATTTTTGTGTGGAGCTTTATGCTCTTATATTGTACAACTCTTATGAGTTTTACATGCTCATATTATTGTCTATTATTGCAGCAAGTGTATGAGAGTTCTATGAGAGTTTATTGTAGGTTGTGAAGAAGGATTGTTGAAGGCAAGGAAGCATATCAATCAAGGATTGATACAATATTATTGTAATCTTGTTCTAGGGTTAAATAATACAAGCACTATTGATTCTGGTAGAGATTTTTTCCTGAAAGGGTTTCTCCACGTATATGTTGTGTCACTTCTATCTTCTTGTCTCATTCTTCTACAATCTTCTTCCTCTTTCTATAATTGGTAAAATTGATCTAAACAAATTAATCATACACAAAGAATTGTGACAAAGAACACTTAATTAGATCTACAGTCTCATAGTTTTACAAGTTTTAAGCTACAATATTACCTTCATTTCCAGCAGTATGACAATCTCAAACTAGCATGAATAAGGTACACAATGAACTAACACTGTAATTAGTGGCAAATTACACCACGTTGGCCAAAGTATTCATCACCCCTATTTCAGAATGAAAGTCACACACTCATCCACCATTTTAACTCAATTTTTTAAGATCAATTTTACTCTATGCATAGGTAATTCCCTTCATAGGATAGTCTACAACCCTAGGAACAACCTATCTATTCTATACAATCCACGACTCATCTACTAGGTTAAGAAAGTGTTCCATAACCTATCAATTTAAGTGTAGCTATAAGCTAAAAAGACCCACTCTATCAAGTACTTTCTACTATTTTTATGTATCTACATAAATAATCACTCCTTATTATGGAGTATGTACAACCACTTCAACCAATAAAGATCTCTAATTTATAACCACAAATGATTATCTACTTTCAAATGTTGAAAATAATATTTTCTAAAGCTTAATACTTCTCAAACAACATCAAGCAAAACAAAATCATATCAAAACAAACAAACATAAAAGAGTAAGTTTCCCCATGCCTGTAAGTATAAAGCTCCAATTGATTTAGTCAGGTTTCCCAATCCTAGCCTCCACAAACAACTTGCAACTTAGCAACAATCCCTTCAATACTTTTCCAACAGTCTCACAAATTATCAAAGCTATTGTAAAAACACAAATTCTCTCTCACAACACTTCAAGAAAACATAGTAGCTCTTCAAAAAATATACATATGAGAGAAATTATGTATCCCAATGATGTATAGATTGCCTCTATTTATACAAAATATTCAGCTTCTAAAGGCTAGCAACAAGGAGAATGGATCAACACTTCTCAATTGCATGGTTTGACTCAGCTTGGGCAAACAAAAGGTGGCAGACTCAAAACTCATTACTCAACAAATCAACACATCAAGTCGATTCCTTATATGACAACAAGAATGCATCAAAGAAATGGAAGGGAACAATTTATACAAGTCAACTTATTCTATGCCAGCATTCTCAAGACTTGTTCTTCCCATTTACTCATGGTTTCATCGTTGTATAGAGCTTCTAAAATAAACTTCTATTGCAAGACAAAAAATTCATAGTTTGGTGCCACATTATCCTTTATTCGAGCTTTTGGTGTTTGTTTATTTTTGACAAAGTCAGAGCTTTTAAATCCTTGTAAACAACGCTAAGATATATGTTTGACCAATTCTAATATATGCCACACCTTCCCACTATATATGGCGTTTAAAAATGCAAGCAATTTAAATCATTTCGTATGTTATTAAAGGGGAGATCATAGGAAACATATTTTTAAACTTTTAGAGAGGATCACTTTATTTATTGTATGCAAATATTAGTAAAAAGTCTAAAAATACAAGTAGACCATATTATCCCATGTGGGCTATTAATAGTTCATATATTTACCTATCTCTCACCTTATACAAGGCTATTCTACACACTCCTAAATTTTTAGAAATCACATATTTAAAATATGGCCTAGCAACTACCTTTTCCTTGAGATGTTGTCATTGGTCCACTAGCTTTGGGTAATCAACTCCATGATTTACTTCATGACTCAAGAAAAAAATTGCCATTTTTTTTAAAAGGGAATGGAAGAGAGCGCTAATGATAATATTAACACATCATTTGTTTCTTGTGGAATCTTACATGTTCAACATGACATAATCCTTAATTGATGTTGTATAAAAATGGTTCTAGCATTTGCAACTAGGCTCCATAGGTTCCTAGGATGACATGAAAAGGAAATTAGTAGGAATTTCTTCAGAGTGTTAAATATGAGCATTATTTTTAGCTTGGGTTATGTAAATCAAGAAAGAAATGCATAAACCTATGCATGAATTTGTGGCCAAATTTAATAAATTTATAAATAAGATCAATGTGGAAAAAATACCCATAACATAAAATTAGAAATGTTTCCTTATAACTACAAAATATTTTGACATGAGTTTCCATTTAAGAAGGGAAATAATGACTACTATTGACCACTCTAAAAAATGACAATTAAAATAGAAAATAATTTTTGGACCAATGGAAAATGAAAAAATAAGCTACAAATAAGATAGAATCAATCCACATCTGTTATATATCCTATAATTCAATTTTTTTCCCATGATTCAATTTCATTAAAAAGGAAAATTCCATGCATGGAACTACAACTTTCATATCTTGACATCCCTTGAAGAGGTTATGTTTAGCCTAGTAATATTAATAAATCTATTAGATTACCACATATAGCACATGATTAACTCTTGAAGCACCAACTACAAGTGGATGTAATAATATTATGTGTAACTTTTATTTGACTTCTTACCATGATGGAGCTTCGTGACAAAAAATGATTAGATTTAGGAAAATGTATAACTTAAAATAGTTATTGAAGAAGTTGAAAAAATGGATCACAATGTAGTGATTCCTATGATTACCATCTGGTTAGTTTTAGTGAATATGATTTTTGACTTAGAATGTGGTGAAGACATTATCACATATATAAGTGATGAGCCTTGCACTATTTTTATAAGGAGTTAACAACAAAATGCTCATAAAGAGTGCAAAAATAAAAATAAGTATGTTCTATAATTTAGATAACGCTCTTAAATATATCTTATCAAGGAATAATGCACTATTTTTATAAGGGGAATTATGTTGAGATATTTTTGTAGCATTTTTAATGTATGATTGTAAATTAATTAGCATTCTCTTTTTAGTTGGTATTAGAGCATCTCTAGAATAATGTCTTAAAATAAATGATGAATTTGAAGAAATGCATAAAATTTCATATTCTAGAGATGCAAGAAGTCTCATGTATGCTATAGTTTGTAAGTAGTGATATTTTTTAGTAGATTTATGACAAATATTGGTAAACATTGAACTTATGTGAAAATGGATTTTAGATATCTAAAAAAATTTCAAACCATTGCATTATATTGATTTTGATTAGGTTTGTGATATAGATTGTAGTATGTTTGTAAGTGGCTATGTTTTTACTTTTTTTGGAGGTTTATTTAGTTGGATGAGAAGATAGTAGTCTACGATCACAGTGTCCACTATAAAAGGCATGCTTGTAAAGAAGCAATGTGATTTTAGAGGAATTTGTTCATAGGTAGAATTTGAGTATAGTTGGATTAGAATTGATAGTTAGGGTGCTATCTATTTGCTAAAAACTCAATGTACCATGTTCATAGAAAGCATATTGATGTTTAGTATCACTTTGTTGAAGAGATGGTTAAGGGTGGCAAAGTCATGTTACAGACAAGTGTTGCAGATTTCCTCACTAAGCCAATGAGTAGAGAGAACTTTAATTGATGCAAAGAGGCCATGGGACTTACCTATTCTAGAGTTTGATTTATTCTTTTGGTTTTCCTTTTGCTCTTGCAAGGTATATATCAAGTGGAAGAATATTGGGATCTAGGCGTCATACACCTTGCAATATTCTAATAATCGAAATATTTATTTAATTATTTACACTCACTTGAAGTGACATTATTTGTCACTTGTAGTTTGTAATTTGACAATTTGTAAGTATCTCTTAGTTGTCATGGGAGTTGTTAAATGAAACTATGACAACTTAAAAAGTATATAAGAGTTGTTGAAATATAAAGAGCATGATGAGATAGGTTAAATTGTGGACTTGAAGAGGATCAAGGAAGATCACCAAAAAGGGAGATAAGATCACAAGCGAATAGCTTTAGTTGAAAAAGGAAGTTTCTAATTTAACTCCTCTTAATTTTAGTGTTATAATTCATGCATGGATAATAATGCCTAAATTGGCTAGTGGTTTCCACGACATGATTTTAGAAACCATTCATGATTTATGGTTTTTACAATACTATATATTGATTGCTTGAGTTGAAAAAAATGAAGTTGTTTTGCAGGTCGCAATAATAATAAAGTGTTATAAGAATTTAAAAAGAGAAGTAGTATTGACACAAGATTGAATGTAGATTTTTTTTTACTGTATAAATTTTATCATATATATTTTATATTTTGTCACGGTTTATATACTTGAATGCTTAAAATTTGTGCATTTGGAAGAGGAGTATTATGGTGATTTGGTGAAAACTGGGGCTGCAATGTTAGTGAAGAGGAGAGGTAGCAATGAGCAGAGGAGCAAAGCTTCATTATGGTGACCAGGAAGGGACTCGAACCCGCGTTGCTGCCACCCCTCTTCACTAGCATTGCAGGCGCCAACGTTAAGTGACCCAAGTTCGAAACCTGTGAACCCTAATGCTTGTCTTCGAAATGCTAATTTTTTTTGTTTCCAATTTATACTGTTTTTTCACCTGGGAAAGACTCTGAATATGACAATATGATTAGAAATGTTAATATAAAATCATTACAATTTTGTTTAGATTAATTTAATAAGATGTATATATTAACTTAAAATAAATATAAATAGTTGATATCTGATATTTTGAACCTTGGTGGCAGCGTCACCAAGCAAGTGTTTCAACCGCTGCGTTATACAGGTCACCCCTTATTAATTGTTTAAAATTGTTTGACACATATTCTCTAATATTTTAGCTTATATAGAGTTTTCTATTGACGTAATCCTTGAACCTCCTTTAGATACAAGTGCTAGTAAAATATTCTTATTTTCTATTTCAAAGAATGTAAACTCTCAATCTAATAAGTTTATTTGCTTTCATGCATGATTTATATTTTTTAAGAGGACATATTAATGCATTTGGTATAGGTTCATGATTTTTGTCCTTGTCTTAATTTTCAAGGAGATTCTATTCTTTTGACCACCTTTGCATAATATTGCACAACTTTTCCAAAAAAAACACCATTTATCACCATGTACAAGTATCAAGATTTTTTTTCAAAATAGACACAAAAATTAATGGGAATACAAATTTCACCATTACATTTTGTACCTACTTTTAGATGTGTATAAATCCTAAATTTAATCATGCATCTAAAATAGCGTAGTACCAACAAACATGTTAAATAAAGTAAATATTCACACTCAAAAGATACATGTCCATGGATTCCATGCAAAGTTACAATTAACCTTGCAAAATGAGATCATGTCTATATGTCCTTTAGAACACTACTCTCCATGAAGCCTTACAAAGTAGAGGGAAGAAATGCAATGAGAAGTTTTAGGTGAAATTAAAGGACAAGATTGGAATATTAATGCCCACTCTCTTCAATTGATTGTCCACAAAAGGTACAAGGAATTGAAGGAAAGGGAAACTCATGTAGCTTAAGTTGATAACTTTTGAATTTATAAGCATGTGAGCATATAATCATGTAAACTAAGAGATATAATATGAATATATGGTGATAAGGGCATGTATGTCTATATAGAATGATTGATAAGCATATATGAGTTGGAGATGCAGTCAAAAGAAGGTAGGTTGCCTCTAGCATGGGTAGTGTAAAAATGATGATGCAACCGTCAATGGTTGGAAGTACTCTAGTGTGCATACAATGACAATAAAACTTAAAATTTGAATTGTATAGGCATCACTTTAATATCTAGTGATTGTTGATCTATACCCACAACTTGGGAAAACTCAATCACACATTGTAAAAACTATAAATAATGCATCATTAATAAGAGAAGTTGGGAATTATTTAGTTTTATTTATATATGAGAAATAAGCACAAGTAGAAGGTAAGTATGCCCACTTGCTTTAATTATCTCTTTGCAAAGTAATAAGAGGGTAGCAAGGCACATTGTCACTACCAAAACTAATTTTTCCTCCACAAATAAGATTTTTCTTGGATAAAATTAGTGTGTTGTGATTTGTTTCATGTTTTTCTATGTTTGAAGCACATTAATTCCTTCTCTTAATAATCTAAGATTTTTATTTGAAAAAAAAGTAGGAGAGTTAAACATTATAATCGACTTTTAGATTTCAAACTAAAGTTTATAGATCAATTGATCTTAGTATACCCGTTCCACTATTTCTATAGCTTGGTATTTAGATGATTTTTCTCTTTGACCATCTCTCAAAATTGAAGGTTCACATGACCAAATTCTCCAAAAAAAAATTATAGTTCAAGACACTAAAAATTCTTCTCCCTTTCCAACAGCCTACACCAATAGGCTCTTTACCACTTCCACTTGATGCTACATGTATATCAAAGGTGGAAATAAAAAAAACCTATTTTTCTTTATTTTTATTAATGAATAATTGTAGCACCACACTATTGAAACTTGTTGATCTAGTTGTCATCCCATCTTTTCTCTTGAGAACTTGTTGATATTTTATTTTTATTTAGATATTTTTGTTTCCCATTTAATTATTCTTTTTATTTTATTTTCCATTTTCAATCTTCTAAAAATAATTAAACAATAGAATTTAATTAAATTTATAAAATTAATACAAATAATAGGTTACATATGGCCCTATTCAATTACAAGGTGGCTATAATTTACATGTATCTAGTAGGATCATTTTAGAGAGTCTTAAAATTTAGGTTGCATTAAATTGTTTTAAGTTGCATATTTTTTGTCTTTCTACAAGGATAATATGTAAAGATTCATGCAATAATGAAAGCTTCCTAGGTGTCCTATCTTATACTTAGATGAGATTAAAATTCATTAATGGTGCAAAAAAAAATATTTCTTACATGCCTAGTGAATTATTAATGTCACAATCACTACCATTAACAAAATATTTATTTAGTAGAAACTAAGGAAATGATGGTTAAGTGTGTACATATGGTCATGAAAGATGTGTATCTATTAAAATAAAACTTTTGTTGATGGTAGTTAATGATCTCTTAATAAAACCCTTTTGAATTTCATCATCCTAAATTTAATATTATATTTTAGCAAACAAGGATTATAATCTAATAACATAATTTTCTACTCTCTAATACAATCCCTATTTGCAAGCCACTAAGTTAGATATTTTGACCTTAATTATGCTATTAAAATTAAAGTGGTGTACAAATATATTTACTAATTTAGTGAATTAAAAAATAGAACCATGGGGTAGATAATATAGCATTTTGGGTGCCTAGTATTTTAAGGGTCTTAGGAAGATCATTACAAGAGCTTTATAATCATGAAAATATAAGCATACTATACAATATTATATTAAATGGGTTATTGGATCCCCTTAAAAATTATGCATTTCAAAAAAGGAACCATAGAATCCATGGAAAATGGAGATGAAAGTATCTCATGTGATAGAAAATAATGCTTAACTTCATTGGAAACATCCTTTGTATGGCTAGAGGGTAAGGTATTCACCTTGTATTTTATCTCATTAATTCTCTTAATGATAGTGGCCATGGTGAAAGGGTGAATATTAGAGGTCATTATGGAATATGAATAGATTTAAAAATAGGAGAGATTAGGGAAGGAATTTAAATAAGTTAGGAGATAGTTGATGAAAGTAAAACTCACAAATGGGTGGGTTTAATTTAAGTGAATTGGATATAGGAACTAATTATAATGATCAAATTGGATGAGGTGGGGTTAAAGAAGATAGATAATAAGTAATATGGTGGGAATACACATGTGGCATGCCTAAATTGTGGTAAGAGTTGTGAATATGACTAATAGAATAATAAGCTTGGGAACATGGTGGGAAAGACACATCATGTAGAAAAAATTATGAACTTCTATGTTTACCTATAGTCTAAGGACCTCCATTCCATATGCATTAGTCTTGAGAAACTTGTGAAGGAAATATACTAGATCTAAAAGACTAGAATTATAATCCAAGTCTACCCTAATCATTTGTGTAGTGAGTTCCATATCTTTTACATCCATATAAACAACTTAATAATGATTAAAATTATTTTTCTCACTAACAATGTATTTAATGATGCATTACTATATTTGAATCATGGGTAGAGTGGAATTTAATTTAGCGATACATGTTAGGAAAAGGGTGTTGTACGTCATGTGTAGGAAAGAAATATTTTAATTATGTAAAATTTATATTTATTTATGGTGCATCTTTGGAGATGTGTTTAACTGTATTAAAAATTTATCTCAACTCACTTGTAAATTTATATTATAATATTGGTTAGATATTTTATGTGTGGGTTACACATTTTAAAAATATTTAATATTAAAAAAAATATTATTTACAAGAGTCATATTTTATGTTATTTTCCTCGTGGGACCAAACCAACTATTCCAAAATTTTAATGTGGGAAGATTAATTCTATTGACCATGCCAACAATAAATGTATTCTTGTAAAATGTCTAATTTTTGTTTAAGATAATGTTACCAAGAGCTATATTTATTTTATTTGCATTGTGGGGCCAAATTGGTTGTACCAACATGTTAGGATTAGTGGGTGAATAATAGAAGAGGTATTAATTCATTCCTTATTTTTTGAGTTCATTTGGACTACACAGTTTTGGCAAAGTCTCTTAAGAAACCTAAGAGAAAGTAGTTCAAACTTTGATAGAGTAGTTATTAGAGTTTGTGGGGCCTAAGAATGTTCCATCTAGACTATATCTATATTTATGGCCCCTCCACAATAACCTCTCTTATTTTTCATTGAAATCCATTTAACTATTTGACCATGATAATAATGAATGCATTCATGTAAAATATTTCATTTGTGTTTATCATAATATTTTTTTATACGTAAGTGAATATTTTTTATTAATATTCAAAATGAGATAAAAGAAAGTACATCCATGCATGCCCATATCCTTGATATGGGGCGCTACAAAAATTATGTACCCAAAATGGGTAGACAAGAAAACCCAACAAACATGTTGGAGACAACAAAGAAAGCTTATGGAATTCTCCATACCTACAATGAAACTAAATTTTCTCGGCCACATTTGCCCACCTTCAAGGCTGATCTAAGCACTATATAATGTTTACCTATTGATGATTTATTCCTCTTAACCTCTGTCCATTTAGGTCCTGAAGGAGAAGAAGTCAGTATATTTGAAGCAACTTCAAAAAAGGGTAACCCTCCCCCACAAACCAACAACCATTGACAAGCCTGAAGAAACAATTATCACTTCTAAAGATGTTGCAATAACAGAGCACGAGGAAGGACCAACCACCTAGCTGATTTAATTTTGTCCCCATTCAACAAAGTTGCTTCCTGCACAAGTGTAGCAACCCAAGGGGAATCTAGAGCTATAGAGATCTAAGAAGAGGTAGAAACAAGTGAATAATGCATACCCCCGACAACACATCAACCTCCTGCAAGGGGAAAACCCCAACAACACTTGAAGAATCTAGCTCATTCTTCTTAGCCTTTGAAGGAACAACCAAATTTGTTGTATCCTTCAGAATATCTTGAGGTGTTGAGCCATCCTTTTGTGCTTCAAGAGCAATGGAGTAATGATGAGGCTCCACCCCCCACCCACCAAAGAGGTTTATCTCTCGATGCCTGTACACCCTGCCCAAAGGTTGGCTTATTGCAGAACATAGTTGTATGATCTACAAAGAAGCATTTTCTGCATCTAAAAGGAATCCTCTCATAGTCCATAACCTCCAAATTATGTCCCCCACTTTTAGATCTAACTCTGTAGGAAGACCTTTAGAGAGGTCCATTTCAACACACAACCATGTGCAAGTTGAGCTTGCATAAATGATTGTTTCCTTTGTAGAGAAAATATACTTGCAAGCTTAGGTTATTACCTATGGCATGCAAACTCTCCATTTCCCAAAGATGTGACAATAGATATGGAAGTTAAACCCATAAATAGGTCATTGTGAAGGACTCAAAGCGAGGGTCGAAAGATGGGAACCAAGGCTTCAAGCATAGAAAGTCGCCATTGAGAAACCATGAGCCCATGTTCAACACCTTACTTTTGTATTCAAGTGAATCAAGTTCTAGGATAAAGAAACCCTTCACACAAGGGAAGATTCCCACGTCTTCCTTCAAGCTCTCCTTCCAAAACTTAGAAATCCATTCATGTAGATCGCATAATTTTAGACATATTTTAGTGAACCTACAAATGAGGGTATGATCCCTCAGGTATTCCTCCTGTTCCATGACGTCCACGCCCAAACAAACCACTGGAATCACCTCAGATTGAAAAAATGCAAGTGATCCACCCATATTTAAAAAAATTTCCTATGATACAGGAGGCAAAGGGTCATAAGAGATAGGGGGCAAGGACTGTTGCCCATTGTTCGTAGGAGAATGGGGCATCCCGCCCATAAGCTTCACATTTACCTACAAAATCACCCATGGTGGAGGTCCCCTCCTTGAAGAAAAATCATGCATACCTTACGATGACTTCCCATTGCATCCACTAGACAAAACCCTTGCATATTGGTGCAAGGGCACCTTTGCAAAACCATGTTCCTATTTTGGAAAAATTGAACAAATTTGATATCTTTACTTTATAATGAGATTAAAAGAGTCACCTTGTATATTTATATGTCATTAAAAGGTCATTAGGAGGATTCAATTTTATTTGTTTTGTGGCAAATTGCAAAATGCAAAAGTTGTCAATAAATATTGACAAAATTGCAAAATTATGTAAAAGTTGCATTAAGAAGTTGAAGGGTCATTGTTAGTTCTAGGCATTGGGAAGTAGTTAGAAGTTTAAAAGACAGTTGAATTTCCTTTATAAAGGCTTTGTACATATTTTTCAAGGTGTGGGTGATTGAACATTTGATTTGAATGAATAAAAGACATTGTTTTCTACATTTTATCTCAAAACTTCTCTGGTTTTTGGTGTTGTATGGCCTAGTACGGGCAGGGGTATGTTTATTTTTTATTCCAAGTTTGAGTGTATTCAATCACCTTCCATTTGATCCTTGTTTCATGCATTTTTGTTGAATTTTGAATCAGATATTGAAATTTTTGTGAACACTATCAAAACCCTTGCTAGGGTAAACAGTGATATTAAAAATTGTGTTTCTCTTTCATTTCACGATGGAAACTCCTGTATTTTGGTGTATTGATTCTTCCTTGGATGTTATTTCATAATATAAATGGTTTGGGCCAAAGGTATAATGTTAAG
Source organism: Sequoiadendron giganteum (assembly GCA_007115665.2). NCBI lineage: Eukaryota > Viridiplantae > Streptophyta > Pinopsida > Cupressales > Cupressaceae > Sequoiadendron > Sequoiadendron giganteum. The sequence goes on along the minus strand of CM021101.1, from coordinate 72,480,086 downwards.
AGGTGAAGCATTGAAAATTAGGTTTGTAAATTTTGTGTGATAGACTGTAACAAGGCAGTTAAGGGAGGTATAACCTAGGGTTTGTCCAATTACATATGGGAATGGAATTTTAATGAACAAATAAGAATTAGTAGGCTTGATAAAGGATGCTTGAAGTGTTGGGTTTGAGATTTTGATGGTGGAGTTGAGAGAAGCAATAACCCCTGCTACAACCAAGCCTATTTTGGCCATTTAAGCACCCGGTACAATAATGTTTTGGGCACTTTTCCACAAATAACCTATGTTGGTTTTCAAATATGACTTAAAACCCCTTAAAGGGTACTCAAAAATCCAGTTACAATTTGAATTCAAGGTCTAAGTCGAAAGATACCTCTGACAGTTCCAAGAGTGAAGGCTTCTAGGAAATATGACGGGTCAATGTAGGATTGGTAATATGATGAAGGGCAGACTCTAAAAGGTGTTTGTTTTGGTAAAGGTAATGTTTTTAAAGGATTATAGAGATATTGGAGGCCATGTTTTAGTCTAAGAAGTTGGAGAACCCATATTGTACCATGTTGAGCCATGATTTTATGATGAATTTTCTTGTGAAGATAGATGAATTTATGGGATTTGAGCCCATTATTGTGAAATATGCTTCAATAGGAAGAGATTGAGATTGAGTGATTCCTTTGTTCTGCATCACATATCTCCAACCATTGTAAAAATGCTCCCCATTCCAAGAAGAAACCATGAAGTGTGAGTGGTGAGGATTAAGGCAAAGCAAAGGCTTTGGAGTAGAGGAGAGTGTCATTTCCACATGGCTTGTGTTTATCATAATGTTTCCAAGAGCCATATTTTATGTTCTTTTCATTGTGGGATCAAAATAAATAATTACAATTTTTTGGGTGAGTGATAAAGGAGGCCCCATTTTTTTCTCCAAATTTCTTGATTCTTCTAGTCTACATAGTTTTGATAAACTCTCTTAAGAGACCAAAGAGAAAAATTTCCAAACTTTGACAATGTAGTTCTTAGAGTTTGTGGGGTTTAAGAATGTTTTATTTCAACTTATAGCTATATGTGGGCCCTCTCCACAAAATATCTCTAAAATTTGATTAACTCCAAACCATTTGATTGTGACAACAAATGCATCCTTGGAAAATGTCTCATTTGATTTTAGCATCCAAAACATCAGGGTGGGCAGGTGAATGCTAGAGGAGGTCATTCCCCAAACTATCTCAATCCTTTTGGCTAGATGGTTTTGATAAAGTCTCTTAAGATATGTAAGAGAAAAAATCTACCAAACTTGACAAAGTAGTTATTGGAGTTCATGGGGCCTAATAATTTTCTATTTGGACCTATAGCTAGATTTAGGTTCACATCACAATAACTCTCAATTTTTATCAACTCCAAATTTTTTGACAATGACAACAATGAATGCATTCATGTAAAATGTCTCATTTGTGTTCAACATAATGTTGTTAAGAGACAATTTTATGACCTTCACATCATGGGTTTGAATTCACATAACCAACACATTATGGTGGGTTCTAGAGGAGACATCATTTCATCCCTCAAGTGTCTTGATCCTTTCAAGCTACATGGTTCTATCAAAGTCTCTTAAGAGATATAAGAGAAAAAAAACTACTAAACTTTTATGGATTAGTTCTCACAATTTATGGCACCTAAGATGTTTTTTTAACCCAAAATTGGATGTGGGATCCTTCCATAATAACCTATCTCAATTTTTATCAACTCCAAACTATTTGATCATGACAACTACAAGATTTTTGCAAAATATGTCATCTACATTTATCAAATTATTTCCAAGATCCATATTTTACATTCTTTAGGTCATAGGATGTTGGCTATGCCAACACATCATGGTGGGTGGGTGAATTCTAGAAGAGGAACTATTTCATCGCCCAAGTTCCTTAATCCATCTAGCCTACACAGTTCTAGCAAATTCTCTTAAGAGACCTAAGAAAAACATTTCCAAACATTGATGGAGTAGTTCTTAGAGTTCATGGGGCCTAAGAATGTTACATTTGGAACTACAACTATATTTTGGGTCCCTCCATAATAAAATTTATTTTTGTCCTAACAAAAAATTGATTGTGCCAACAATGGATGCATTCTTGCAAATATCCTAAGTGGCATTCAACATAATGTTATCAAGAGCCATATTTTATTTTCTTCACATCATGGGGTCAAATTTATTATTCCAACACATTAGGATGGATAGTTTAATGCTAAAGGAGACATCAGTTATTTTTGGGGGGTCCCAATCCTTTTGAATTACACAATTTTGAAAAAGTATCTTAAGGACCTAGGAGCACAAAATTGACAAACTTTGATGGAGTAATATTAGATTTCATGGGGCCTAAGAATGTTTTTTCCAGGCTATAGCTAGATGTGGAATCCCTCTATAATAACATCTTATATTTTTTCAACTCAAAATCATTTGACAATGCTAATAATAAATGAATGTTCACAAATTGTCTTAGTGGCATTCACCATAATATTGCCAGGAGCTATATTTTATGTTCTTCATGCCATAGGACTATATTGACTATGCCAACACATTGATATAGGTAGGCGAATTCTAGAGAATACATCATTACTTCTAGCCTACATAGTTCTAGAAACGTCTCTTAATAGACCTAATAGATTTTTTTTTTGTCAAAATTTGATGAAGTAGCTCTCAAAGTTTGTGGGACCTAATAATATTTCATCTAGACCTACAACTAGATGTTGGGTACCTTCATAATAACCCATCTCATTTTTTTTCAACTTGAAACCATTTGACCATGCTAACAATGCATTCTTATAAATTACCTTGGTGGAATCCAATGCATTGTTGTCAAGATCCATATTTTATGTTTTGCATGCCATGGGACCAAACTAAGTAGCTAACACATTGATATGGGTAGGTGAATGATAGAGGAGGAATCATTTTATTTTTTATGGGTCCCAATCCTTCCAACCTACACACTCACATAAACCTTCAAATAATGAGCTACCATATACACATTTAAATAATGATCTACCACATACACATTTGAATAATGAGTACCACATACAGATTAACTCAGCTACCTCAAGATTCAAACCCATGTAGGTGTTCATTTACCTTTTCATAAATGCATGATTTATTAACATCGTAGTTGAACTATCAAATAGGCGGTTGCACTACATATTCCAATTTAGATGGATCAATGGTGAAACACAAAGGAAAGCTTATACCTTTTTACATTTATCCATAAAAATAAGTAACCTGCACATCCACATACAACTAATTTTCCAAGATATATAGAGGTTGGTAGCTAGTCACTACATAGCTAAAGAAGCATAACTTAGGTTATAGGTAGTAGAAAATATCAAGTTAATGAAAAATACAATAAAAGTGTGTAGGCAGAGGGAAAGAATTAATTATTTCTAGAATAATTTGTTCATGATTGCAACATGAGGCTCTATAAATGCACAAAAATTTGAACAAACTAACATAAGGGTGTAGACAAAACACAAATGCATCAATTATATGGATAGGTAATTGAATAAGATAGGGCCCTAATTTAATTCTCAGATTAGTTATTAATAGAGGTAAAGAGATAAAAATAGGTAAATACAAGATTGGGTGTCTACAAAGTCCATTATAATTCTATGAAATATATACGATTAGAACAATGAAACAAATTCCATAAAACTTAATGACATATATGTCATTAGACCCTTCATGCAAAATAATATAATCATAATTTATAAGTTAATATCACTCAACTACGATGCATGATGCAACCTTCAAATAAAACCCTTATAACTTAATGACATAATCATCATGCACAAGAGTCAATGTCACTAAACCATAATTTATCAAAAAGCACAATAGGGACACCATAAGATTTAAGTCAACCTCAAACAAAAAAACATACAACAAAATGGCATATATTCCATTAAAACCTTCAAATAAAAACCATATAACATGATGACATATTTTATTAGACCCTTCATTTAAAATTTGTGATCATGCACAAGATTGAAATGGGAGCTTGTGCTAGTGGGTTCAGGGTTTTGAGGGATGATGGATGGGAGAAGAGGGATTGTTACAAGCTTGAACAAGGAAATGTTATATAAAGATGGGGGGTGCATCTTAGTCCACAAGACTGTCATTATCATTAAAGGGATCATATTTAGGTTGGTCAATAAGGCTAGCCTCATCATCATCACCAAGGAATGGAGACATGGTTTGTATTTTTATCAAGATGAAGGATGGGATGGAAATGGAAGATATTGAAATAAATTAAAATTTGTATTAGAAGATTTTATATGGGATGGGATGGGTGAGTGATCTTAAAATTTATTTTGATATGAAGAGATCTTAGGAATGACTTATTAAGCTCATATTTTGAGATGTAATGGAGGATGTAGGATAAAATTAGGTTGGGGATTGATTTGGAATAGAATATTAGTTGTGTTATGTGTATGAGGGGATTGATTTGGACTAGGTGAGTATTTGGATTAGAATATAAGTTAGATGATTCTTGATGTAGGATTGGAATTGGATAAGGATTAGAATAAATGATGGATTTGAGAATTGGATTAGAAGAAAGGATAGAGGATGATTAATTGAGGTTGGATGCATGGATTAGGATGAATTAAAGATGAGGTGTTGGGAGATGGGAATGACTATATAAGAGCTTATATTTTTTTTATTTGGTTTTGGTTACCTAGGATTTTGATTTAGATATTATTTGAGGATTGGATTAGAGGATACTTGAGAGGCTAGATTAGAATCTTGACATAGAATTTAGATTTTGGATGAGAATGAGGATGAAGAATATTTAGGTTAATGGTTGAGATGAAGGATTAAAATGGATTGATGAATATGTGGTTATGAGTTAGGAAAGGAGGATATATATTAGGTGGTTGGATTTGGAAAATTTATATTATGGATTAGGAGGGGATAGATATGATAGTGTTAGGAAAAAGGTGTCTCAACCTTGCAATTTTATAAAAGGTTACTATTTATAGTAATTTTACATTTGAGCATGGATGGCTTAAAAAAAACTAAATATATGGAATATCCAAATAAACATGCTATTAAAATTTTGACCCAAGGTCATGTATGGATTTCAATATATTAAAGTTTTCATTTTTGAAAGCTTCAAATATAATTTTGAGGTGCGTAGAAGCTATTTTTTTGGCTCGAAAGTGGTCATAACTAGTGAAGTTAGTTGTATCTTGATAGAGCACTTAATGAGCTTTCCAATGGTTCAAACAATTTATCAATCGAACTATTGGATCAAAAGTTATGGCTTTCAAAAGCTAGGTCTTTCAAATTGAGAAATGTGAAAATGTGTTGGACACATAAAAGAGTTGTAAGGGGGAGTTAAGTTGGACATATTTTATTGGAGATAAGTTGGGCACCACTTTTTGGGTGGTTTTATCTCATGATTTTGTAAATACTATTTGACTATTTCATGTATTGTATCTCTTATTTATTAAATGCTTGAGATGGAGGTTGAGTGTGCGAGTATTATAGATGTTGAGTTGCCTTTGGATCTCTACTTGGTGATACTTTTGAGAGAGATTTATCTGCAAGCATATTGTAATCTTATTTTCTAAATAATATATTGGGCAAATTTTGGAGTGTGGATTTTTTCTCTTGAAAGGGTATTCTCCACATAAATCATTCTTATGTGGTATGAATGATATTTATGTTTATTTTATGTAACTATTGCAAAGATTAAAAAAAAATTGCATAACCCTCCTTTCAAGATTAGTGTAAGTGTAGTGCCCTCATGTTTGCAGCTTGTAGTTGTAGGATTGGTGTTTCAGCTTCATTGTTTCCTCGTGAATTTTGTGTTGATTATTTTATGGCCTTGAATGGTGTATATGAACCACTGCATGTTCAAGATGAGGTTCCTCAACATGTCAATTGAATTTTGTACATTTATTTATTGTGCTTTAATTTAGTGATGTACATTATATATGTTGTGATAAAATATGATCTTGATTATTGATGATTGAATAAATGATTTATATAACAGATATATGGATGTTATTTTATGCTTTATACTATTGAACCCCATTGGGTGATTATGTTGTGCTTCAACTATATATACATTGAGTTTGTACCCTTGGTGTGCATTGAATAGCTACATGTACAAGGTTATTTCTCCACTTGGCTACACAAGTCTAATTTATTCCTCAATGGTGGTTAATTTAGAAATGTCACATTGGGCATCCCTATCTATCCCCCATCGTACTCAAATCGAGTATGGTATGTGTCATGCTTGACCCTATGAACCCGAATTCGAGTTAGGAATTATTCTAGAATTCTAATGTGCTATAAAATGCTAGTGTATACTTGATTTAAATGATTTCCTAATTTCATGCTTTTCCATAAAAATATTTAACGAATTGCCTATTTGAGTGCATAATTGTATTTTAATGATACAATCAGGTTAAAGTAAATATTTAGATGATAGTTTAAATTACCTTTTTATTGTGAAATAAAGTTTGATGAGTTAAGAGATTGCTTTTTATGTCCAAGGGCTATTTCCATAAAAATTGGGAAAATGTAGTTAATTAATTTCGATATTTGATTTGATCATCTTGATTATATGATTTCAAATGAATGAAGGTAAATTGTTTTATTTTATAAATAATTGTTTTGGGGAAATTAGAAATAAAGAAAATAAATTAAAATAAAAAATTAGAAAAGGGAATAATTGAAAAAGGTTCAAAAAGGAGAAGAGTTGGTCATTTTTGGATTACTCATTTTTTTGAGAGATTTTGCTCTCAAAACCCTCTTCTTATCAATTTGTTAAAATGGAATTGTGGTTGCAATTAAAATGGATTTGGATGAGAATTATTTTGTATTAGATAGGAATGGGAAGGGTATTGCGTGTGTGAGTGGATTATTCATCTATCCTCGTGTTTTTCAAATTGTTTGTGATTTGGTTTTGCAAAAAAAATGATGTGTCAATTTCTCCCTCTTGTCTATTCATTTTATTATTTGATGCAATGAGTATTATTAGGGGAACATAAGATCTCCCCAATGCATTTTAAATTTTCAATTTATAGTAATATTTAATTTTTTTGCAAATTTTGAAAATGTCCAAATGGAGGCATGGTTATGGCAAAAAATTCTAAAATCATGGAAATATGAATTTAACCTTAAAAGTGTGTTTTTGGGTACATTTAAAGAAAAATGGTATTTTTAGAATTGTCACCATAATTTTAAATGCCCTTCTAAAACCTATGTGAACTTTTGCAAATGAGCTTTATCATAAATTTTTAGCTTTTATGTTAGTTTCTAAAACCTCATCGGGTTCTGAACTGGTTGTCACAACCTTGTTTTGTTTCATTGCCTTCATAATAAAGTTTAGTGATACCTTTTGGTCGGCTTTCATAAAAGTTCTTGAAACTATGTCGGCACCTAAAATGATTCTCACCACGTAGCGAAAGGTCGACATCAAATGAGAAGAGTTAAGTACTTGGTCAAGTTATTGGAGTTTTGGAAAGTTTTAAAGGTTTTGAATTCTATGTTAGGCTCCAACAAGGTTTTGAAAATGTCATTTTTGTTCAATAGCATACTTTCTTCCAAGATTCATACTTTTAGAGAGTGAAATTATATATTCAAATATGACATTTCGAAGGCCTCAAGAAAAATGAAGATTAAAACAATTATTTCAAAACTTTAAAAGGTTTTGAAACCTCTATTGGGCCTCAACGAGGTTGTCAAAACCATGACTATAGCTGAGGTGATTCATATTATAATGGTTGTGTCCTTTGAAGGATGTTTTGACAGAGACTTTCAGAGAATGATAAAGGTTTTGAAACCTTTGTCAAACTTTGACAGGTTGTCAAAACCAATTAATTCTCTAAAATTCTCTTACAACCGTTCCCATTTAAAATTTTAAAAATATCAGAACTAAATATGTTGTTGTAAGACAAAAAGATCACATGCACCAATTTTTAAGAGAACCATTAATGCTCACCTACCAATTTTAGAAATTAATTGTAGGTTCCTATATAGTAATTATGTTGCTAAAAGAGCTCATTTTAACAAGTGTTCAAAGACAAATTTTATTAAGGATAGAAAAACAAAATTACGAAAGGCTTTGAGCAACGATTCTTGCAGCATTCAAGTTTAACATAGAGGTATAGTGATTTTATTCTTGGCCCTAACTTATCATAAAATAATTTTAGGGGAACTCTTGTGAATTTGAGGAATTAAGTGTCATTTAAATAACTCATATAATTCAATTAAATCATTCCCAAACATAAATTACATCTATATTCGCTTGAATTTTTTTTACCATGAAGTTTAAGTATTTGGGTTATGAGCACTTGTCTAGTATATCCAATACATTGCTAGAAATTGGGGAT